>CAKAJE020000376.1:0-70766 GCA_916610135.2 Macropis europaea
CGCTATCTGAAATAGGAGCGACGTAAGTGGAACAAATGTGATAGAATTACGCTGAATTCTTATATTAACCTTAATGTTAAATGATCTAATCGGGTATCTGTTTGCCCGACCCTGGAAGTTTAATAGTGCATTTTACTCGTCATTTCATGCGCTTTGAGATGCCGCTTAGCCCAATTCGCTATCTGAAATAGGAGCGGCGTAAATTGAACAAATGTGATAGAATTTCGCTGAATTCTTATATTAACCAAAATATAAAATGGTCTAATCGGGCCTCTTATTGCCCTATCATAGAAGTTTAATAGTGCATTTTACTCGCCATTTCATCCGCTTTGAGATGCCTCTTAGCCCAATACGCTATCTGAAACAGGAGCGACGTAAACTGAACAAATGTGATAGAATTCCGCTGAATTCTTATATTAACCAGAATATAAAATGATCTAATCGGGTCTCTGATAGCCCTATCATAGAAGGTTAATAGTGCATTTTACTCGTCATTCCACGCGCTTTAAGGTGCCGCCTAGCCCAGTGGGCTATCCGAAATAGGAGCGACGTAAATTGAACAAATGTGATAGAATTACGCTGCCTTCTTATATTAACCGTAATATAAAATGATCTAATCGGGTCTCTCTTTGCCTTACCCTAGAAGTTTAATAGTGCATTTCACTCGTCACTTCATGCGCTTTGAGATGCCGCTTAGCCCAATACGCTATCTGAAATAGGAGCGACGTAAATTGAACAAATGTGATAGAATTTCGCTGAATTCTTAAATTAACCATAATATAACATGATCTAATCGGGTATCTGTTTGCCCTACCCTAGAAGTTTAATATTGCATTTTACTCGCCATTTCATGCGCTTTGGGATGCCGCTTAGCCCAATACGCTATCTGAAATAGGAGCGACGTAAATTGAACAAATACGATAGAATTTCGCTGAATCCTTAAGTTAACCATAATATAAAATGGTCTAATCGGGTCACTGTTTGCCCTACCCTAGAAGTTTAATAGTGCATTTCACTCGTCATTCCACGCGCTTTAGGATGCCGCCTAGCCCAGTAGGCTATCTGAAATAGGAGCGACGCAAATTGAACAAATGTGATAGAATTACGCTGAATTCTTATATTAACCGTAATATAAAATGATCTAATCGGGTGTCTGATTGCCTTACCCTAGAAGTTTGATAGTGCATTTTACTCTCCATTTCATGCGCTTTGAGATGCCGCTTAGCCCAATACGCTATCTGAAATAGGAGCGACGTAAATTGAACAAATACGATAGAATTTCGCTGAATCCTTAAGATAACCATAATATAAAATGATCTAATCGGGTCTCTGTTTGCCCTACCCTAGAAGTTTAATAGTGCAGTTTACTCGCCATTCCACGCGCTTTAAGATGCCGCCTAGCCCAGTACACTATCTGAAATTGGAGCGACGTAAATTGAACAAACGTGATAGAATTTCGCTGAATTCTTATATTAACCAAAATATAAAATGATCTAATCGGGTCTCTGATTGCCCTATCATAGAAGGTTAATAGTGCATTTTACTCGCCATTTCATGCGCTTTGAGATGCCGCTTAGCCCAATACGCTATCTGAAATAGGAGCGACGTAAATTGAACAAATGTGATAGAATTTCCCTGAATACTTAAATTAACCTTAAAGTAAAATGATCTAATCGGGTCTCTGTTCGCCCTACCCTAGAAGTTTAATAGTGCATTTCACTCGCCATTTCATGCGCTTTGACATGCCGCTTAGCCCAATACGCTATCGGAAATAGGAGCGACGTAAATTGAACAAATGTGATAGAATTTCGCTGAATTCTTAAATTAACCATAATATAACATGATCTAATCGGGTATCTGTTTGCCCTACCCTAGAAGTTTAATATTGCATTTTACTCGCCATTTCATGCGCTTTGGGATGCCGCTTAGCCCAATACGCTATCTGAAATAGGAGCGACGTAAATTGAACAAATACGATAGAATTTCGCTGAATCCTTAAGTTAACCATAATATAAAATGGTCAAATCGGGTCTCTGTTTGTCCTACCCTAGAAGTTTAATAGTGCATTTCACTCGTCATTCCACGCGCTTTAGGATGCCGCCTAGCCCAGTAGGCTATCTGAAATAGGAGCGACGCAAATTGAACAAATGTGATAGAATTACGCTGAATTCTTATATTAACCGTAATATAAAATTAATCGGGTGTCTGATTGCCTTACCCTAGAAGTTTGATAGTGCATTTTACTCGCCATTTCATGCGCTTTGGGATGCCGCTTAGCCCAATACGCTATCTGAAATAGGAGCGACGTAAATTGAACAAATACGATAGAATTTCGCTGAATCCTTAAGATAACCATAATATAAAATGATCTAATCGGGTCTCTGTTTGCCCTACCCTAGAAGTTTAATAGTGCATTTTACTCGCCATTTCATGCGCTTTGAGATGCCGCTTAGCCCAATAAGCTATCTGAAATAGGAGCGACGTAAATTGATCAAGTGTGATAGAATTTCGCTGAATTCTTATATTAACCAAAATATAAAATGATCTAATCGGGTCTCTCATTGCCCTATCATAGAAGTTTAATAGTGCATTTTACTCGCCATTCCACGCGCTTTAACATGCCGCCTAGCCCAGTAGGCTATCTGAAATATCAGCGACTTAAATTGAACAAATGTGATAGAATTTCGCTGAATTCTTATATTAACCTTAATGTAAAATGATCTAATCGGGTCTCTGTTCGCCCTACCCTAGAAGTTTAGTACTGCATCTTACTCGCCCTTCCACGCGCTTTAAGATGCCGCCTAGCCCAGTACGCTATCTGAAATAGGAGCGACGTAAGTGGAACAAATGTGATAGAATTACGCTGAATTCTTATATTAACCTTAATGTTAAATGATCTAATCGGGTATCTGTTTGCCCGACCCTAGAAGTTTAATAGTGCATTTTACTCGTCATTTCATGCGCTTTGAGATGCCGCTTAGCCCAATTCGCTATCTGAAATAGGAGCGGCGTAAATTGAACAAATGTGATAGAATTTCGCTGAATTCTTATATTAACCAAAATATAAAATGGTCTAATCGGGCCTCTTATTGCCCTATCATAGAAGTTTAATAGTGCATTTTACTCGCCATTCCACGCGCCTTAAGATGCCGCCTAGCCCAGTACGCTATCTGAAATAGGAGCGACGTAAATTGAACAAATGTGATAGAATTACCCTGAAATCTTATATTAAACAAAATATAAAATGATCTAAACGGGACTCTGTTGCCCTATCATAGAAGTTTAGAAGTGCATTTTACTCGCCCTTCCACGCGCTTTAAGATGCCGCCTAGCCCAGTACGCTATCTGAAATATCAGCGACGTAAATTGAACAAATATGATAGAATTACGCTGCATTCTTATATTAACCGTAATATAAAATGATCTAATCGGGTCTCTGTTTGCCTTGTCCTAGAAGTTTAATAGTGCATTTCACTCGTCATTTCATGCGCTTTGAGATGCCTCATAGCCCAATAAGCTATCTGAAATAGGAGCGACGTAAATTGAACAAATGTGATAGAATTTTTCTGAATTCTTAAATAAACCATAATATGAAATGATCTAATCGGGTCTCTGTTTGCCCTACCCCAGAAGTTTAACAGTGCATTTTACTCTCCATTTCATGCGCTTTGAGATGCCGCTTAGCCCAATACGCTATCTGAAATAGGAGCGTCGTAAATTGAACAAACGTGATAGAATTTCCCTGAATTCTTATATTAACCTTAATGTAAAACGATCTAATCGGTTCTCTGTTCGCCCTACCCTAGAAGTTTAATAGTGCCTTTCACTCGTCATTTCATGCGCTTTGAGATGCCACTTAGCCCAATACGCTATCTGAAATAGGAGCGACGTAAATTGAAAAAATGTGATAGAATTTCGCTGAATTCTTATATTAACCTTAATGTAAAATGATCTAATCGGGTCTCTGTTCGCCCTACCCAAGAAGTTTAACAGTGCATTTCTCTCGTCATTTCATGCGCTTTGAGATGCCGCTTAGCCCAATACGCTATCTGCAATAGGAGCGACATAAATTGAACAAATGTGATAGAATTTCGCTGAATTCTTAAATTAACCATAATATAGAATGATCTAATCGGGTCTCTGTTTGCCCTATCATAGAAGTTTAATAGTGCATTTCACTCGTCATTTCATGCGCTTTGAGATGCCGCCTAGCCCAGTACGCTATCTGAAATAGGAGCGACGTAAGTTGAACAAATGTGATAGAATTACGCTGAATTATTATATTAACCGGAATATAAAGTTATATAATCGGGTCTCTGTTTGCCCTACCCTAGAAGTTTAATGGTGCTCTTTGCTCGCCATTTCATGCGCTTTGAGATGGCGCTTAGCCCAATACGCTATGTGAAATAGGAGCGACGTAAATTGAACAAATGCGATAGAATTTCCCTGAATTCTTATATTAACCTTAATGTAAAATGATCTAATCGGGTCTTTGTTCGCCCTACCCTAGAAGTTAAATAGTGCATTTCACTCGTCATTTCATGCGCTTTGAGATGCCGCTTAGCCCAATAAGCTATCTGAAATACGAGCGACGTAAATTGAACAAATGTGATAGAATTTCGCTGAATTCTTATATTAACCTTAATGTAAAATGATCTAATCGGGTCTCTGTTCGCCCTACCCAAGAAGTTTAATAGTGCATTTCTCTCGTCATTTCATGCGATTTGAGATGCCGCTTAGCCCAATACGCTATCTGCAATAGGAGCGACATAAATTGAACAAATGTGATAGAATTTCGCTGAATTCTTAAATTAACCATAATATAAAATGATCTAATCGGGTCTCTGTTTGCCCTATCATAGAAGTTTAATAGTGCATTTCACTCGTCATTTCATGCGCTTTGAGATGCCGCCTAGCCCAGTACGCTATCTGAAATAGGAGCGACGTAAGTTGAACAAATGTGATAGAATTACGCTGAATTATTATATTAACCGGAATATAAAATGATCTAATCGGGTCTTTGTTCGCCCTACCCTAGAAGTTAAATAGTGCATTTCACTCGCCATTTCATGCGCTTTGAGATGCCGCTTAGCCCAATAAGCTATCTGAAATAGGAGCGACGTAAATTGAACAAATGTGATAGAATTACGCTGAATTCTTATATTAACCGTATTATAAAATGATCTAATCGGGTCTCTGTTTGCCTTACCCTAGAAGATTAATAGTGCATTTTACTTGCCATTTCATGCGCTTTGAGATGCCGCTTAGCCCAATACGCTATCTAAAATAGGAGCGACGTAAATTGAACAATTGTGATAGAATTTCGCTGAATTCTTATATTAACCAAAATATAAAATGATCTAGTCGGGTCTCTGATTGCCCTATCATAGTAGTTTAATAGTGCATTTCACTCGTCATTTCATGCGCTTTAAGATGCCGCCTAGCCCAGTACGCTATCTGAAATTGGAGCGACGTAAATTGAACAAATGTGATAGAATTTTGCTGACATCTTGAATTAACCATAATATAAAATGATCTAATCGGGTCCCTGTTTGCCGTACCCTACAAGTCTAGCAGTGCATTTTACTCGCCATTTCATTCGCTTTGAGATGCCGTTCAGCCCAATACGATATCTGAAATAGGAGCGACATAAATTGAACAAATGTGATAGAATTTGGCTGAATTCTTAAATTAACCATAATATAAAATGATCTAATCGGGTCTCTGTTTGCCCTATCATAGAAGTTTAATAGTGCATTTTACTCGCCATTTCACGCGCTTTAAGATGCCGGCTAGCCCAGTAGGCTATCTGAAATAGGAGTGACGTAAATTGAACAAATGTGATAGAATTACGCTTAATTCTTATATTAACCGTAATATAAAATGATCTAATCGGGTCTCTCTTTGCATTACCCTAGAGGTTTAATAGTGCATTTTACTCGCCATTTCATGCGCATTGAGATGCCGCTTAGCCTAATACGCTACCTGAAATAGGAGCGACGTAAATTGAACAAATGTGATAGAATTTCCCATAAATCTTATATTAAACAACATATAAAATGATCTAATCGGGTCTCTGATAGCCCTATCATAGAAGTTTAGTAGTGCATTTTACTCGCCATTCCACGCGCTTTAAGATGCCGCCTAACCCAGCACGCTATGTGAAATATCAGCGACGTAAATTGAACAAATGTGATAGAATTTCGCTGAATTCTTATATTAACCTTAATGTAAAATGATCTAATCGGGTCTCTGTTTGCCCTACCCTAGAAGTTTAATAGTGCATTTTACTCGCCATTTCATGCGCTTTGAGATGCCGCTTAGCCCAATAAGCTATCTGAAATAGGAGCGACGTAAATTGATCAAGTGTGATAGAATTTCGCTGAATTCTTATATTAACCAAAATATAAAATGATCTAATCGGGTCTCTCATTGCCCTATCATAGAAGTTTAATAGTGCATTTTACTCGCCATTCCACGCGCTTTAACATGCCGCCTAGCCCAGTAGGCTATCTGAAATATCAGCGACTTAAATTGAACAAATGTGATAGAATTTCGCTGAATTCTTATATTAACCATAATGTAAAATGATCTAATCGGGTCTCTGTTCGCCCTACCCTAGAAGTTTAGTACTGCATCTTACTCGCCCTTCCACGCGCTTTAAGATGCCGCCTAGCCCAGTACGCTATCTGAAATAGGAGCGACGTAAGTGGAACAAATGTGATAGAATTACGCTGAATTCTTATATTAACCTTAATGTTAAATGATCTAATCGGGTATCTGTTTGCCCGACCCTAGAAGTTTAATAGTGCATTTTACTCGTCATTTCATGCGCTTTGAGATGCCGCTTAGCCCAATTCGCTATCTGAAATAGGAGCGGCGTAAATTGAACAAATGTGATAGAATTTCGCTGAATTCTTATATTAACCAAAATATAAAATGGTCTAATCGGGCCTCTTATTGCCCTATCATAGAAGTTTAATAGTGCATTTTACTCGCCATTCCACGCGCCTTAAGATGCCGCCTAGCCCAGTACGCTATCTGAAATAGGAGCGACGTAAATTGAACAAATGTGATAGAATTACCCTGAAATCTTATATTAAACAAAATATAAAATGATCTAAACGGGACTCTGTTGCCCTATCATAGAAGTTTAGAAGTGCATTTTACTCGCCCTTCCACGCGCTTTAAGATGCCGCCTAGCCCAGTACGCTATCTGAAATATCAGCGACGTAAATTGAACAAATATGATAGAATTACGCTGCATTCTTATATTAACCGTAATATAAAATGATCTAATCGGGTCTCTGTTTGCCTTGTCCTAGAAGTTTAATAGTGCATTTCACTCGTCATTTCATGCGCTTTGAGATGCCTCATAGCCCAATAAGCTATCTGAAATAGGAGCGACGTAAATTGAACAAATGTGATAGAATTTTTCTGAATTCTTAAATAAACCATAATATGAAATGATCTAATCGGGTCTCTGTTTGCCCTACCCTAGAAGTTTAACAGTGCATTTTACTCTCCATTTCATGCGCTTTGAGATGCCGCTTAGCCCAATACGCTATCTGAAATAGGAGCGTCGTAAATTGAACAAACGTGATAGAATTTCCCTGAATTCTTATATTAACCTTAATGTAAAACGATCTAATCGGTTCTCTGTTCGCCCTACCCTAGAAGTTTAATAGTGCCTTTCACGCGTCATTTCATGCGCTTTGAGATGCCACTTAGCCCAATACGCTATCTGAAATAGGAGCGACGTAAATTGAAAAAATGTGATAGAATTTCGCTGAATTCTTATATTAACCTTAATGTAAAATGATCTAATCGGGTCTCTGTTCGCCCTACCCAAGAAGTTTAATAGTGCATTTCTCTCGTCATTTCATGCGCTTTGAGATGCCGCTTAGCCCAATACGCTATCTGCAATAGGAGCGACATAAATTGAACAAATGTGATAGAATTTCGCTGAATTCTTAAATTAACCATAATATAGAATGATCTAATCGGGTCTCTGTTTGCCCTATCATAGAAGTTTAATAGTGCATTTCACTCGTCATTTCATGCGCTTTGAGATGCCGCCTAGCCCAGTACGCTATCTGAAATAGGAGCGACGTAAGTTGAACAAATGTGATAGAATTACGCTGAATTATTATATTAACCGGAATATAAAATTATATAATCGGGTCTCTGTTTGCCCTACCCTAGAAGTTTAATGGTGCACTTTGCTCGCCATTTCATGCGCTTTGAGATGGCGCTTAGCCCAATACGCTATCTGAAATAGGAGCGACGTAAATTGAACAAATGCGATAGAATTTCCCTGAATTCTTATATTAACCTTAATGTAAAATGATCTAATCGGGTCTTTGTTCGCCCTACCCTAGAAGTTAAATAGTGCATTTCACTCGTCATTTCATGCGCTTTGAGATGCCGCTTAGCCCAATAAGCTATCTGAAATACGAGCGACGTAAATTGAACAAATGTGATAGAATTACGCTGAATTCTTATATTAACCGTATTATAAAATGATCTAATCGGGTCTCTGTTTGCCTTACCCTAGAAGATTAATAGTGCATTTTACTTGCCATTTCATGCGCTTTGAGATGCCGCTTAGCCCAATACGCTATCTAAAATAGGAGCGACGTAAATTGAACAATTGTGATAGAATTTCGCTGAATTCTTATATTAACCAAAATATAAAATGATCTAGTCGGGTCTCTGATTGCCCTATCATAGTAGTTTAATAGTGCATTTCACTCGTCATTTCATGCGCTTTAAGATGCCGCCTAGCCCAGTACGCTATCTGAAATTGGAGCGACGTAAATTGAACAAATGTGATAGAATTTTGCTGACATCTTGAATTAACCATAATATAAAATGATCTAATCGGGTCCCTGTTTGCCGTACCCTACAAGTCTAGCAGTGCATTTTACTCGCCATTTCATTCGCTTTGAGATGCCGTTCAGCCCAATACGATATCTGAAATAGGAGCGACATAAATTGAACAAATGTGATAGAATTTGGCTGAATTCTTAAATTAACCATAATATAAAATCATCTAATCGGGTCTCTGTTTGCCCTATCATAGAAGTTTAATAGTGCATTTTACTCGCCATTTCACGCGCTTTAAGATGCCGGCTAGCCCAGTAGGCTATCTGAAATAGGAGTGACGTAAATTGAACAAATGTGATAGAATTACGCTTAATTCTTATATTAACCGTAATATAAAATGATCTAATTGGGTCTCTCTTTGCATTACCCTAGAGGTTTAATAGTGCATTTTACTCGCCATTTCATGCGCATTGAGATGCCGCTTAGCCTAATACGCTATCTGAAATAGGAGCGACGTAAATTGAACAAATGTGATAGAATTTCCCTGAATTCTTATATTAACCCAAACATAAAATGATGTAATCGGGTCTCTGTTTGCCCTAGCCTAGAAGTTTAATAGTGCATTTCACTCGCCATTCCTCGCGCTTTAAGATGCCGCCTAGCCGAGTACGCTATCTGAAATAGGAGCGACGTAAATTGAACAAATGTGATAGGATTTCGCTGAATTCTTATATTAACCAAAATATAAAATGATCTAATCGGGTCTCTGATTGCCCTATCATAGAAGTTTAATAGTGCATTATACTCGCCATTCCACGCGCTGTAAGATGCCGCCCAGCCCAGTACGCTATCTGAAATAGGAGCAACGTAAATTGAACAAATGTGACAGAATTTTGCTGAATTCTTAAATTAACCATAATATAAAATGATCTAATCGGGTCTCTGTTTGCCCTACCCTAGAAGTTTAATAGTGTGTTTTACTCGGCATTTCATGCGCTTTGAGATGCCGCTTAGCCCAATACGATATTTGTAATAGGAGCGACGTAAATTGCACAAATGTGATAGAATTTCGTTGAATTCTTAAATTAACCAAAATATAAAATGATCTAATCGGGTCTCTGATTGCCCTATCGTAGAAGTTTAATAGTGTATTTCACTCGCCCTTCCACGCGCTTTAAGATGCCGCCTAGCCCAGTACGCTATCTGAAATAGGAGCGACGTATGTTGAACAAATGTGATAGAATTACGCTGAATTCTTATATTAACCGTAATATAAAATGATCTAATCGGATCTCTGTTCGCGCTACCGTAGAAGATTACTAGTGCATTTCACTCGTCATTTCATGCGCTTTGAGATGCCGCTTAGCCCAATAAGCTATCTGAAATAGGAGCGACGTAAATTGAACAAATGTGATAGAATTTCCCTGAATACTTAAATTAACCTTAATGTAAAATGATCTGATCGGGTCTCTGTTCGCCCTACCCTAGAAGTTTAATAGTGCATTTCACTCGCCATTTCATGCGCTTTGAGATGCCGCTTAGCCCAATACGCTATCGGAAATAGGAGCGACGTAAATTGAACAAATGTGATAGAATTTCGCTGAATTCTTAAATTAACCATAATATAACATGATCTAATCGGGTATCTGTTTGCCCTACCCTAGAAGTTTAATATTGCATTTTACTCGCCATTTCATGCGCTTTGGGATGCCGCTTAGCCCAATACGCTATCTGAAATAGGAGCGACGTAAATTGAACAAATACGATAGAATTTCGCTGAATTCTTAAATTAACCATAATATAAAATGATCTAATCGGGTCTCTGTTTGCCCTATCATAGAAGTTTAATAGTGCATTTCACTCGTCATTTCATGCGCTTTGAGATGCCGTCTAGCCCAGTACGCTATCTGAAATAGGAGCGACGTAAGTTGAACAAATGTGATAGAATTACGCTGAATTATTATATTAACCGGAATATAAAATTATCTAATCGGGTCTCTGTTTGCCCTACCCTAGAAGTTTAATGGTGCACTTTGCTCGCCATTTCATGCGCTTTGAGATGGCGCTTAGCCCAATACGCTATCTGAAATAGGAGCGACGTAAATTGAACAAATGCGATAGAATTTCCCTGAATTCTTATATTAACCTTAATGTAAAATGATCTTATCGGGTCTTTGTTCGCCCTACCCTAGAAGTTAAATAGTGCATTTCACTCGTCATTTCATGCGCTTTGAGATGCCGCTTAGCCCAATAAGCTATCTGAAATAGGAGCGACGTAAATTGAACAAATGTGATAGAATTACGCTGAATTCTTATATTAACCGTATTATAAAATGATATAATCGGGTCTCTGTTTGCCTTACCCTAGAAGATTAATAGTGCATTTTACTTGCCATTTCATGCGCTTTGAGATGCCGCTTAGCCCAATACGCTATCTAAAATAGGAGCGACGTAAATTGAACAATTGTGATAGAATTTCGCTGAATTCTTATATTAACCAAAATATAAAATGATCTAGTCGGGTCTCTGATTGCCCTATCATAGTAGTTTAATAGTGCATTTCACTCGTCATTTCATGCGCTTTGAGATGCCGCTTAGCCCAATACGCTACCTGAAATAGGAGCGACGTAAATTGAACAAATGTGATAGAATTTCCCATAAATCTTATATTAAACAACACATAAAATGATCTAATCGGGTCTCTGATAGCCCTATCATAGAAGTTTAGTAGTGCATTTTACTCGCCATTCCACGCGCTTTAAGATGCCGCCTAACCCAGCACGCTATGTGAAATATCAGCGACGTAAATTGAACAAATGTGATAGAAATTCGCTGAATTCTTATATTAACCTTAATGTAAAATGATCTAATCGGGTCTCTGTTTGCCCTACCCTAGAAGTTTAATAGTGCATTTTACTCGCCATTTCATGCGCTTTGAGATGCCGCTTAGCCCAATAAGCTATCTGAAATAGGAGCGACGTAAATTGATCAAGTGTGATAGAATTTCGCTGAATTCTTATATTAACCAAAATATAAAATGATCTAATCGGGTCTCTCATTGCCCTATCATAGAAGTTTAATAGTGCATTTTACTCGCCATTCCACGCGCTTTAACATGCCGCCTAGCCCAGTAGGCTATCGGAAATATCAGCGACTTAAATTGAACAAATGTGATAGAATTTCGCTGAATTCTTATATTAACCTTAATGTAAAATGATCTAATCGGGTCTCTGTTCGCCCTACCCTAGAAGTTTAGTACTGCATCTTACTCGCCCTTCCACGCTCTTTAAGATGCCGCCTAGCCCAGTACGCTATCTGAAATAGGAGCGACGTAAGTGGAACAAATGTGATAGAATTACGCTGAATTCTTATATTAACCTTAATGTTAAATGATCTAATCGGGTATCTGTTTGCCCGACCCTGGAAGTTTAATAGTGCATTTTACTCGTCATTTCATGCGCTTTGAGATGCCGCTTAGCCCAATTCGCTATCTGAAATAGGAGCGGCGTAAATTGAACAAATGTGATAGAATTTCGCTGAATTCTTATATTAACCAAAATATAAAATGGTCTAATCGGGCCTCTTATTGCCCTATCATAGAAGTTTAATAGTGCATTTTACTCGCCATTTCATCCGCTTTGAGATGCCTCTTAGCCCAATACGCTATCTGAAACAGGAGCGACGTAAACTGAACAAATGTGATAGAATTCCGCTGAATTCTTATATTAACCAGAATATAAAATGATCTAATCGGGTCTCTGATAGCCCTATCATAGAAGGTTAATAGTGCATTTTACTCGTCACTCCACGCGCTTTAAGGTGCCGCCTAGCCCAGTGGGCTATCCGAAATAGGAGCGACGTAAATTGAACAAATGTGATAGAATTACGCTGCCTTCTTATATTAACCGTAATATAAAATGATCCAATCGGGTCTCTCTTTGCCTTACCCTAGAAGTTTAATAGTGCATTTCACTCGTCACTTCATGCGCTTTGAGATGCCGCTTAGCCCAATACGCTATCTGAAATAGGAGCGACGTAAATTGAACAAATGTGATAGAATTTCGCTGAATTCTTAAATTAACCATAATATAACATGATCTAATCGGGTATCTGTTTGCCCTACCCTAGAAGTTTAATATTGCATTTTACTCGCCATTTCATGCGCTTTGGGATGCCGCTTAGCCCAATACGCTATCTGAAATAGGAGCGACGTAAATTGAACAAATACGATAGAATTTCGCTGAATCCTTAAGTTAACCATAATATAAAATGGTCTAATCGGGTCTCTGTTCGCCCTACCCTAGAAGTTTAATAGTGCATTTCACTCGTCATTCCACGCGCTTTAGGATGCCGCCTAGCCCAGTAGGCTATCTGAAATAGGAGCGACGCAAATTGAACAAATGTGATAGAATTACGCTGAATTCTTATATTAACCGTAATATAAAATGATCTAATCGGGTGTCTGATTGCCTTACCCTAGAAGTTTGATAGTGCATTTTACTCTCCATTTCATGCGCTTTGAGATGCCGCTTAGCCCAATACGCTATCTGAAATAGGAGCGACGTAAATTGAACAAATACGATAGAATTTCGCTGAATCCTTAAGATAACCATAATATAAAATGATCTAATCGGGTCTCTGTTTGCCCTACCCTAGAAGTTTAATAGTGCATTTCACTCGCCATTCCACGCGCTTTAAGATGCCGCCTAGCCCAGTACACTATCTGAAATTGGAGCGACGTAAATTGAACAAACGTGATAGAATTTCGCTGAATTCTTATATTAACCAAAATATAAAATGATCTAATCGGGTCTCTGATTGCCCTATCATAGAAGGTTAATAGTGCATTTTACTCGCCATTTCATGCGCTTTGAGATGCCGCTTAGCCCAATAAGCTATCTGAAATAGGAGCGACGTAAATTGAACAAATGTGATAGAATTTCCCTGAATACTTAAATTAACCTTAAAGTAAAATGATCTAATCGGGTCTCTGTTCGCCCTACCCTAGAAGTTTAATAGTGCATTTCACTCGCCATTTCATGCGCTTTGACATGCCGCTTAGCCCAATACGCTATCTGAAATAGGAGCGACGTAAATTGAACAAATGTGATAGAATTTCGCTGAATTCTTAAATTAACCATAATATAACATGATCTAATCGGGTATCTGTTTGCCCTACCCTAGAAGTTTAATATTGCATTTTACTCGCCATTTCATGCGCTTTGGGATGCCGCTTAGCCCAATACGCTATCTGAAATAGGAGCGACGTAAATTGAACAAATACGATAGAATTTCGCTGAATCCTTAAGTTAACCATAATATAAAATGGTCAAATCGGGTCTCTGTTTGTCCTACCCTAGAAGTTTAATAGTGCATTTCACTCGTCATTCCACGCGCTTTAGGATGCCGCCTAGCCCAGTAGGCTATCTGAAATAGGAGCGACGCAAATTGAACAAATGTGATAGAATTACGCTGAATTCTTATATTAACCGTAATATAAAATTAATCGGGTGTCTGATTGCCTTACCCTAGAAGTTTGATAGTGCATTTTACTCTCCATTTCATGCGCTTTGAGATGCCGCTTAGCCCAATACGCTATCTGAAATAGGAGCGACGTAAATTGAACAAATACGATAGAATTTCGCTGAATCCTTAAGATAACCATAATATAAAATCATCTAATCGGGTCTCTGTTCGCTCTACCCCAGAAGTTTAATAGTGCCTTTCACTCGACATTTCATGCGCTTTGAGATGCCGCTTAGCCCAATACGCTATCTGAAGTAGGAGCGACGTAAATTGAACAAATTCGATAGAATTTCGCTGAATTCTTATATTAACCATAATATAAAATGATCTAATCGGGTCTCTGTTCGCCCTACCCTAGAAGTTTAAGAGTGCATTTCTCTCGTCATTTCTTGCGCTTTGAGATGTCGCTTAGCCCAATACGCTATCTGACATAGGAGCGACGTAAATTGAACAAACGTAATAGAATTTCGCTGAATCCTTACATTAACCATAATATAAAATGATCTAATCGGGTCTCTGTTTGCCCTACCCTAGAAGTTTAATAGTGAATTTTACTCGCCATTTCATCCGCTTTGAGATGCCTCTTAGCCCAATACGCTATCTGAAACAGGAGCGACGTAATCTGAACAAATGTGATAGAATTCCGCTGAATTCTTATATTAACCAGAATATAAAATGATCTAATCGGGTCTCTGATAGCCCTATCATAGAAGGTTAATAGTGCATTTTACTCGTCATTCCACGCGCTTTAAGATGCCGCCTAGCCCAGTGGGCTATCCGAAATAAGAGCGACGTAAATTGAACAAATGTGATAGAATTACGCTGCCTTCTTATATTAACCGTAATATAAAATGATCCAATCGGGTCTCTCTTTGCCTTACCCTAGAAGTTTAATAGTGCATTTCACTCGTCATTTCATGCGCTTTGAGATGCCGCTTAGCCCAATACGCTATATGAAATAGGAGTGACGTAAATTGAACAAATGTGATAGAATTTCGCTGAATTCTTAAATTAACCATAATATAACATGATCTAATCGGGTATCTGTTTGCCCTACCCTACAAGTTTAATATTGCATTTTACTCGCCATTTCATGCGCTTTGGGATGCCGCTTAGCCCAATACGCTATCTGAAATAGGAGCGACGTAAGTTGAACAAATGTGATAGAATTTCGCTGAATACTTATATTAACCAAAATATAAAATGATCTAATCGGGTCTCTGATTGCCCCATTATAGAAATTTAATAGTGCATTTTACTCGCCATTTCTTGCTCTTTGAGATGCCGCTTAGCCCAATACGCTATCTGAAATATCAGCGACGTAAATTGAACAAATGTGATAGAATTTCGCTGAATTCTTATATTATCCTTAATGTAAAATGATCTAATCGGGTCTCTGTTCGCCCTACCCTAGAAGTTAAATAGTGCATTTCACTCGTCATTTCATGCGCTTTGAGATGCCGCTTAGCCCAATACGCTATCTGAAATAGGAGCGATGTAAATTGAACAAATGTGATAGAATTTCGCTGAATTCTGTTATTAACCATAATGTAAAATGATCTAATCGGGTCTCTGTTCGCCCTGGCCTAGAAGTTTAATAGTGCATTTCATTCGCCATTTCATGCGCTTTGAGCTGCCGCTTAGCCCAATACCGTATCTAAAGTAGGAGCGACGTAAATTGAACAAATGTGATAGAATTTAGCTGAATTGTTAAATTGACCATAACATAAAATGATCTAATCGGGTCTCTGTTTGCCCTACCCTAGAAGTTTAACAGTGCATTTCACTCGTCATTTCATGCGCTTTGAGAGGCCGCTTAGCCCAATAAGCTATCTGAAATAGGAGCGACGTAAGTTGAACAAATGTGATAGAATTTCGCTGAATACTTATATTAACCAAAATATAAAATGATCTAATCGGGTCTCTGATTGCCCTATCATAGAAGTTTAGTTGTGCATTTTACTCGCCATTACATGCGCTTTAAGATGCCGCCTAGCTCAGCACGCTATCTGAAATAGGAGCGACGTAAATTGAACAAAAGTGATAGAATCTCGCTGAATTTTTAAATTAACCATAATATAAAATGATCTAATCGGGTCTCTGTTTGCCCTACCCTAGAAGTTTAATAGTGCATTTTACTCGCCATTTCTTGCGCTTTGAGATGCCGCTTAGCCCAATACGCTATCCGAAATATCAGCGACGTAAATAGAACAAATGTGATAGAATTTTGCTGAATTCTTATATTAACCTTAATGTAAAGTGATCTAATCGGGTCTCTGTTCGCCCTACCCTAGATGTTTAATAGTGTATTTTACTCGCCATTTCTTGCGCTTTGAGATGCTGCTTAGCCCAATACGCTATCCGAAATATCAGCGACGTAAATAGAACAAATGTGATAGAATTTCGCTGAATTCTTATATTAACCGTAATATAAAATGATCTAATCGGGTCTCTGTTTGCCCTACCCTAGAAGTTTAATAGTGCATTTTACTCGCCATTTCATGCGCTTTGAGATGTCGCTTTTCCCAATGCGCTATCTGAAATAGGAGCGACGTAAATTGAACAAATGTGATAGAATTTCGCTGAATTCTTATATTAACCACAATATAAAATGATCTAATCGGGTCTCCGATTGCCCTATCATAGAAGGTTAATAGTGCATTTTACTCGCCATTCCACGCGCTTTAAGATGCCGCCTAGCCGAGTAGGCTATCTGAAATAGGAGCGACGTAAATGGAACAAATGTGATTGAGTTTTGCTGAATTCTTAAATTAACCATAATATAAAATGATCTAATCGGGTCTCTGTTTGCCCTACCCTAGAAGTTTAATAGTGCATTTTATTCGCCATTTCATGCGCTTTGAGATGTCGCGTTGCCCAATATGCTATCGGAAATAGGAGCGACGTACATTGAACAAATATGATAGAATTTCGCTGAATACTTATATTAACCAAAATATAAAATGATCTATTCGAGTCTCCGATTGCCCTATCATAGAAGTTTAGTAGTGCATTTTACTCGCCCTTCCACGCGCTTTAAGATGCCGCCTAGCCCAGTACGCTATCTGAAATAGGAGCGACATAAGTTGAACAAATGTGATAGAATTACGCTGAATTCTTATATTAACCATAGTATAAAATGATCTAATCGGGTCTCTGTTTGCCTTACCCTAGAAGTTTAATAGTACATTCTATTCGCCATTTTATGCGCTTTGAGCTGCCGCTTAGCCTAATACGCTATCTGAAATAGGAGCGACGTAAATTGAACAAATGTGATAGACTTTCCCTGAAATCTTATATTGAACAAAATATAAAATGATCTAATCGGGTCTCTGATTACCCTATCATAGAAGTTTAGTAGTGCATTTTACTCGCCCTTCCACGCGCTTTAAGATGCCGCCTAGCCCAGTACGCTATCTGAAATAGGAGCGACATAAGTTGAACAAATGTGATAGAATTACGCTGATATCTTATATTAACCATAATATAAAATGATCTAATCGGGTCTCTGTTCGCCCTACCCTAGATGTTTAATAGTGTATTTTACTCGCCATTTCTTGCGCTTTGAGATGCTGCTTAGCCCAATACGCTATCCGAAATATCAGCGACGTAAATAGAACAAATGTGATAGAATTTCGCTGAATTCTTATATTAACCGTAATATAAAATGATCTAATCGGGTCTCTGTTTGCCCTACCCTAGAAGTTTAATAGTGCATTTTACTCGCCATTTCATGCGCTTTGAGATGTCGCTTTTCCCAATGCGCTATCTGAAATAGGAGCGACGTAAATTGAACAAATGTGATAGAATTTCGCTGAATTCTTATATTAACCAAAATATAAAATGATCTAATCGGGTCTCCGATTGCCCTATCATAGAAGGTTAATAGTGCATTTTACTCGCCATTCCACGCGCTTTAAGATGCCGCCTAGCCGAGTAGGCTATCTGAAATAGGAGTGACGTAAATGGAACAAATGTGATTGAGTTTTGCTGAATTCTTAAATTAACCATAATATAAAATGATCTAATCGGGTCTCTGTTTGCCCTACCCTAGAAGTTTAATAGTGCATTTTATTCGCCATTTCATGCGCTTTGAGATGTCGCGTTGCCCAATATGCTATCGGTAATAGGAGCGACGTACATTGAACAAATATGATAGAATTTCGCTGAATACTTATATTAACCAAAATATAAAATGATCTATTCGGGTCTCCGATTGCCCTATCATAGAAGTTTAGTAGTGCATTTTACTCGCCCTTCCACGCGCTTTAAGATGCCGCCTAGCCCAGTACGCTATCTGAAATAGGAGCGACATAAGTTGAACAAATGTGATAGAATTACGCTGAATTCTTATATTAACCATAGTATAAAATGATCTAATCGGGTCTCTGTTTGCCTTACCCTAGAAGTTTAATAGTGCATTCTATTCGCCATTTTATGCGCTTTGAGCTGCCGCTTAGCCTAATACGCTATCTGAAATAGGAGCGACGTAAATTGAACAAATGTGATAGACTTTCCCTGAAATCTTATATTGAACAAAATATAAAATGATCTAATCGGGTCTCTGATTACCCTATCATAGAAGTTTAGTAGTGCATTTTACTCGCCCTTCCACGCGCTTTAAGATGCCGCCTAGCCCAGTACGCTATCTGAAATAGGAGCGACATAAGTTGAACAAATGTGATAGAATTACGCTGATATCTTATATTAACCATAATATAAAATGATCTAATCGGGTCTCTGTTTGCCTTACCCTGGAAGTTTAATAGTGCATTTTACTCGCCATTTCTTGCGCTTTGAGATGCCGCTTAGCCCAATACGCTATCTAAAATATCAGCGACGTAAATTGAACAAATGTGATAGAATTTCGCTGAATACTTATATTAACCAAAATATAAAATGATCTAATCGGGTCACTGATTGCCCTATCATAGAAGTTTAATAGTGCAGTTTACTCGCCATTCCACGCGCTTTAAGATGCCGCCTAGCCCAGTACGCTATCTGAAATAGGAGCGACGTAAATTGAACAAATGTGATAGAATTTTGCTGAATTCTTAAATTAACCATAATATAAAATGTTATAATCAGCTCTCTGTTTGCCCTACCTTTGAAGTTTAATAGTGCATTTCATTCGCCATTTCATGCGCTTTGAGATGCCGCTTAGCCCAATACGCTATCTGAAATAGGAGCGACATAAATTGAACAAATGTGATAGAATTTCGCTGAATTGTTAAATTAACCATAATATAAAATGATCTAATCGGGTCTCTGTTTGCCCTACCCTAGAAGTTTAACAGTGCATTTCACTCGTCATTTCATGCGCATTGAGATGCCGCTTAGCCCAATAAGCTATCTGAAATAGGAGCGACGTAAATTGAACAAATGTGATAGAATTTCCATGAATTCTTATATTAGACAAAATATAAAGCGATCTAATCGGGTCTCTGATTGCCCTATCATAGAAGTTTAGTACTGCATCTTACTCGCCCTTCCACGCGCTTTAAGATGCCGCCTAGCCCAGTACGCCATCTAAAATAGGAGCGACGTAAGTGGAACAAATGTGATAGAATTACGCTGAATCCTTATATTAACCTTAACGTTAAATGATCTAATCGGGTATCTGTTTGCCCTACCCTAGAAGTTTAATAGTGCATTTCACTCGTCATTTCATGCGCTTTGAGACGCCCCTTAGCCCAATAAGCTATCTGAAGTAGGAGCGACGTAAGTTGAACAAATGTTATTGAATTTCGCTGAATTCTTATATTAACCAAAATATAAAATGATCTAATCGGGTCTCTGATTGCCCTATCATAGAAGTTTAATAGAGCATTTCACTCGCCATTCCACGCGCTTTGAGATGCCGCCTAGCCAAGTTCGCTATCTGAAATAGGAGCGACGTAAATTGAACAAATGTGATAGAATTTTGCTGAATTTTTAAATTAACCGTAATATAAAATGATCTAATCGGCTCTCCGTTTGCCCTACCCTAGAAATTTAATAGTGCATTTTACTCGCCATTTCATGCGCTTTGAGAGGCCGCTTAGCCCAATAAGCTATCTGAAATAGGAGCGACGTAAATTGATCAAATGTGATAGAATTTCGCTGAATTCTTATATTAACCATAATATAAAATGATCTAATCTGGTCCCTGTTTGCCCTACCCTAGAAGTTTAATAGTGCATTTCACTCGTCATTTCATGCGCTTTGAGATGCCGCTTAGCCCAATACGCTATCTGAAATAGGAGCGGCGTAAATTGAACAAATGTGATAGAATTTCGCTGAATTCTTATATTAACCAAAATATAAAATGATCTAATCGTGTCACTGATTGCCCTATCATAGAAGTTTAATAGTGCATTTTACTCGCCATTCCACGCGCTTAAGATGCCGCCTAGCCCAGTACGCTATCTGAAATAGGAGCGACATAATTTGAACAAATGTCATAGAATTACGCTGAATTCTTATATTAACCGTAATATAAAATGATCTAATCGGGTCTCTGTTTGCCTTACCCTAGAAGTTTAATAGTGCATTTTACTCGCCATTTCATGCGCTTTGAGATGCCGCTTTGCCCAATACGCTATCTGAAATAGGAGCGACGAAGATTGAACAAATGTGATAGAATTTCGCTGAATTCTTAAATTAACCATAATATAAAATGATCTAATCGGGTCCCTGTTTGCCCTACCCTAGAAGTTTAATAGTGCATTTTACTCGCCATTTCTTGCGCTTTGAGATGCCGCTTAGCCCAATACGCTATCTAAAATATCAGCGACGTAAATTGAACAAATGTGATAGAATTTCGCTGAATTCTTATCTTAACCAAAATATAAAATGATCTATTCGGGTCACTGATTGCCCTATCATAGAAGTTTAATAGTGCATTTTACTCGACATTCCACGCGCTTTAAGATGCCGCCTAGCCCAGTACGCTATCTGAAATAGGAGCGGCATAAGTTGAACAAATGTGACAGCATTACGCTGAATTCTTATATTAACCTTAACGTTAAATGATCTAATCGGGTCTCTGTTTGCCCTACCCTAGAAGTTTAGTAGTGCATTTCACTCATCATTTCATGCGCTTTGAGATGCCGCTTAGCCCAATAAGCTATCTGAAACAGGAGCTACGTAAGTTCAACAAATGTGATAGAATTTCGCTGAATTCTTATATTAACCTTAATGTAAAATCATCTAATCGGGTCTCTGTTCGCCCTACCCTAGATGTTTAATAGTGCATTTCACTCGTCATTTCATGCGCTTTGAGATGCCGCTTAGCCCAATAAGCTATCTGACATACGAGCGACGTAAATTGAACAAATGTGATAGAATTTCGCTGAATTCTTATCTTAACCAAAATATAAAGTGATCTAATCGGGTCTCTGATTGCCCTATCATAGATGTTGAATAGTGCATTTTACTCGCCATTCCACGCGCTTTAAGATGCCGTCTATCCCAATACGCTATCTGAAATAGGAGCGATGTAACTTGAACAAATGTGATAGAATTACGCTGAATTCTTATATTAACCGTAATATAAAATGATCTAATCGAGTCTCTGTTTGCCCTACCCTAGAAGTTTAGTAGTGCATTTTACTCGCCATTTCTTGCGCTTTGAGATGCCGCTTAGCCCAATACGCTATCTGAAATAGGAGCGACGTAAATTGTACAAATGTGATAGAATTTCCCTGAATTCTTATATTAACCTTAATGTAAAATGATCTAATCGGGTCTCTGTTCGCCCTAGCCTAGAAGTTTAATAGTGCATTTTATTCGCCATTTCATGCGCTTTGAGATGCCGCTTAGCCCAATACGCTATCTGAAATAGGAGCGACGTAAATTGTACAAATGTGATAGAATTTCCCTGAATTCTTATATTCACCTTAATGTAAAATGATCTAATCGGGTCTCTGTTCGCCCTAGCGTAGAAGTTTAATAGTGCATTTTATTCGCCATTTCATGCGTTTTGAGATGCCTCTTAGCCCAATACGCTACCTGAAATAGGAGCGACGTAAATTGAACAAATGTGATAGAATTTCCCTGAATTCTTATATTAACCAAAATATAAAATGATCTAATCGGGTCTCTAATTGCCCTATCATAGAAGTTTAGTACTGCATCTTACTCGCCCTTCCACGCGCTTTAAGATGCCGCCTAGCCCAGTACGCTATCTGAAATAGGAGCGACGTAAGTGGAACAAATGTGATAGAATTACGCTGAATTCTTATATTAATGTTAACGTTAAATGATCTAATCGGGTTTCTGTTTGCCCTACCCCAGAAGTTTAATAGTGCACTATACTCGCCTTTTCATGCGCTTTGAGGTGCCGCTTAGCCCAATACGCTATCTGAAATAGGAGCGACGTAAATTGAACAAATGTGATAGAATCTCGCTGAATTGTTAAATTAACCATAACATAAAATGATCTAATCGGGTCTCTGTTTGCCCTACCCTAGAAGTTTAACAGTGCATTTCGCTCGTCATTTCATGCGCTTTGAGATGCCGCTTAGCCCAATAAGCTATCTGTAATAGGAGCGACGTAAATTGAACAAATGTGATAGAATTTCCCTGAATTCTTATATTAAACAAAATATAAAACGATCTAATCGGGTCTCTGATTGCCCTATCATAGTGGTTTAGTACTGCATCTTACTCGCCCTTCCACGCCCTTTAAGATGCCGCCTAGCCCAGTACGCTATCTGAAATAGGAGCGACGTAAGTGGAACAAATGTGATAGAATTACGCTGAATTCTTATATTAACCTTAACGTTAAATGATCTAATCGGGTATCTGTTTGCCCTACCCTAGAAGTTTAATAGTGCATTTCACTCGTCATTTCATGCGCTTTGAGACGCCCCTTAGCCCAATAAGCTATCTGAAGTAGGAGCGACGTAAGTTGAACAAATGTGATACAATTTCGCTGAATTCTTATATTAACCAAAATATAAAATGATCTAATCGGGTCTCTGATTGCCCCATTATAGAAGTTTAATAGTGCATTTTACTCGCCATTTCTTGCGCTTTGAGATGCCGCTCAGCCCAATACGCTATCTGAAATGTCAGCGACGTAAATTGAACAAATGTGATAGAATTTCGCTGAATTCTTATATTAACCTTAATGTAAAATGATCTAATCGGGTCTCTGTTCGCCCTACCCCAGAAGTTTAATAGTGCATTTCACTCGCCATTTCTTGCGCTTTGAGATGCCGCTTAGCCCAATACGCTATCTGAAATGTCAGCGACGTAAATTGAACAAATGTGATAGAATTTCGCTGAATTCTTATATTAACCTTAATGTAAAATGATCTAATCGGGTCTCTGTTCGCCCTACCCTAGAAGTTTAATAGTGCATTTCACTCGCCATTTCTTGCGCTTTGAGATGCCGCTTAGCCCAATACGCTATCTGAAATGTCAGCGACGTAAATTGAACAAATGTGATAGAATTTCGCTGAATTCTTATATTAACCTTAATGTAAAATGATCTAATCGGGTCTCTGTTCGCCCTACCCTAGAAGTGTAGTACTGCATCTTACTCGCCCTTCCACGCGCTTTAAGATGCCGCCTAGCCCAGTACGCTATCTGAAATAGGAGCGACGTAAATTGAACAAATGTGATAGAATTACGCTGAATTCTTATATTAACCGTAATATAAAATGATCTAATCGGCTCTCCGTTTGCCCTACCCTAGAACTTTAATAGTGCATTTTACTCGCCATTTCATGCGCTTTGAGAGGCCGCTTAGCCCTATAAGCTATCTGAAATAGGAGCGACGTAAATTGATCAAATGTGATAGAATTTCGCTGAATTCTTATATTAACCTTAATGTAAAATGATCTAATCGGGTCTCTGTTCGCCCTACCCTAGAAGTTTAATAGTGCATTTCACTCGCCATTTCTTGCGCTTTGAGATGCCGCTTAGCCCAATACGCTATCTGAAATGTCAGCGACGTAAATTGAACAAATGTGATAGAATTTCGCTGAATTCTTATATTAGCCAAAATATAAAATGATCTAAACGGGTCTCTGATTGCCCTATCATCGAAGTTTAATAGTGCATTTTACTCGCCATTCCACGCGCTTTAAGATGCCGCCTAGCCCAATACGCTATCTGAAATAGGAGCGATGTAAATTGAGCAAATGTGATAGAATTTCGCTGAATTCTTTTATTAACCATAATGTAAAATGATCTAATCGGGTCTCTGTTCGCCCTAGCCTAGAAGTTTAATAGTGCATTTTACTCGCCATTCCACGCGCTTTAAGATGCCGCCTAGCCCAGTACGCTATCTGAAATAGGAGCGACGTAAATTGAACAAATGTGATAGAATTTTGCAGAATTCTTCAATTAACCATAATATAAATTTGTTATAATCGGGTCTCTGTCTGCCCTACCCTAGAAGTTTAGTAGTGCATTTCACTCGGCATTTCATGCGCTTTGAGATGCCGCTTAGCCCAATAAGCTATCTGAAACAGGAGCGACGTAAATTGAACAAATGTGATAGAATTTCGCTGAATTCTTATATTAACCAAAATATAAAATGATCTAATCGGGTCACTGATTGTCCTATCATAGAAGTTTAATAGAGCATTTTACTCGCCATTCCACGCGCTTTAAGATGCCGCCTAGCCCAGTACGCTATCTGAAATAGGAGCGATGTAAATTGAGCAAATGTGATAGAATTTCGCTGAATTCTTTTATTATCCATAATGTAAAATGATCTAATCGGGCCTCTGTTCGCCCTAGCCTAGAAGTTTAATAGTGCATTTTATTCGCCATTTCATGCGCGTTGAGCGGCCGCTTAGCCCAATACGCTATCTGAAATCGGAGCGTCGTAAATTGAACAAATGTGATAGAATTTCGCTGAATTCTTATATTAACCAAAATATAAAATGATCTAATCGGGTCACTGATTGCCCTATCATAGAAGTTTAATAGAGCATTTTACTCGCCATTCCACGCGCTTTAAGATGCCGCCTAGCCCAGTACGCTATCTGAAATAGGAGCGACGTAAATTGAACAAATGTGATTGAATTTCGTTGAATTCTTAAATTAACCATAATATAAAATGATCTAATCGGGTCTCTGTTTGCCCTACCCTGGAAGATTAATAGTGCATTTTACTCGCAATTTCATGCGCTTTGAGATGCCGCTTTGCCCAATACGATATCTGAAATAGGAGCGGCGAAAATTGAACAAATGTGATAGAATTTGGCTGAATTCTTAAATTAACCATAATATGAAATGATCTAATCGGGTCTCTGTTTGCCCTACCCTGGAAGTTTAATAGTGCATTTTACTCGACATTTCATGCGCTTTGAGACGCCGCTTAGCCCAATAAGCTATCTGAAACAGGAGCGACGTAAGTTCAACAAATGTGATAGAATTTCGCTGAATTCTTATATTAACCAAAATATACAATGATCTAATCGGGTCTCTGATTGTCCTATCATAGAAGTTTAGTAGTGCATTTTACTCGCCATTACACGCGCTTTAAGATGCCGCCTAGCCCAGCACGCTATCTGAAATATCAGCGACGTAAATTGAACAAATGTGATAGAATTTCGCTGAATTCTTATATTAACCTTAATGTAAAATGATCTAATCGGGTCTCTGTTTGCCCTACCCTAGAAGTTTAATAGTGCATTTTACTCGTCATTTCATGCGCTTTGAGACGCCCCTTAGCCCAATAAGCTATCTGAAGTAGGAGCGACGTAAGTTGAACAAATGTGATAGAATTCCGCTGAATTCTTATATTAACCAAAATATAAAATGATCTAATCGGGTCTCTGATTGCCCCATTATAGAAGTTTAATAGTGCATTTTACTCGCCATTTCTTGCGCTTTGAGATGCCGCTTAGCCCAATACGCTATCTGAAATGTCAGCGACGTAAATTGAACAAATGTGATAGAATTTCGCTGAATTCTTATATTAACCTTAATGTAAAATGATCTAATCGGGTCTCTGTTCGCCCTACCCTAGAAGTTTAATAGTGCATTTCACTCGCCATTTCTTGCGCTTTGAGATGCCGCTTAGCCCAATACGCTATCTGAAATGTCAGCGACGTCAATTGAACAAATGTGATAGAATTTCGCTGAATTCTTGTATTAACCTTAATGTAAAATGATCTAATCGGGTCTCTGTTCGCCCTACCCTAGAAGTTTAATAGTGCACTATACTCGCCTTTTCATGCGCTTTGAGGTGCCGCTTAGCCCAATGCGCTATCTGAAATAGGAGCGACGTAAATTGAACAAATGTGATAGAATTTCGCTGAATTGTTAAATTAACCATAATATAAAATGATCTAATCGGGTCTCTGTTTGCCCTACCCTAGAAGTTTAATAGTGCATTTCACTCGTCATTTCATGCGCTTTGAGACGCCCCTTAGCCCAATAAGCTATCTGAAGTAGGAGCGACGTAAGTTGAACAAATGTGATAGAATTCCGCTGAATTCTTATATTAACCAAAATATAAAATGATCTAATCGGGTCTCTGATTGCCCCATTATAGAAGTTTAATAGTGCATTTTACTCGCCATTTCTTGCGCTTTGAGATGCCGCTTAGCCCAATACGCTATCTGAAATATCAGCGACGTAAATTGAACAAATGTGATAGAATTTCGCTGAATTCTTATATTAACCTTAATGTAAAATGATCTAATCGGGTCTCTGTTCGCCCTACCCTAGAAGTTTAATAGTGCATTTCACTCGCCATTTCTTGCGCTTTGAGATGCCGCTTAGCCCAATACGCTATCTGAAATGTCAGCGACGTAAATTGAACAAATGTGATAGAATTTCGCTGAATTCTTATATTAACCAAAATATAAAATGATCTAAACGGGTCTCTGATTGCCCTATCATCGAAGTTTAATAGTGCATTTTACTCGCCATTCCACGCGCTTTAAGATGCCGCCTAGCCCAATACGCTATCTGAAATAGGAGCGATGTAAATTGAGCAAATGTGATAGAATTTCGCTGAATTCTTTTATTAACCATAATGTAAAATGATCTAATCGGGTCTCTGTTCGCCCTAGCCTAGAAGTTTAATAGTGCATTTTACTCGCCATTCCACGCGCTTTAAGATGCCGTCTAGCCCAGTACGCTATCTGAAATAGGAGCGACGTAAATTGAACAAATGTGATAGAATTTTGCAGAATTCTTCAATTAACCATAATATAAATTTGTTATAATCGGGTCTCTGTCTGCCCTACCCTAGAAGTTTAGTAGTGCATTTCACTCGGCATTTCATGCGCTTTGAGATGCCGCTTAGCCCAATAAGCTATCTGAAACAGGAGCGACGTAAATTGAACAAATGTGATAGAATTTCGCTGAATTCTTATATTAACCAAAATATAAAATGATCTAATCGGGTCACTGATTGTCCTATCATAGAAGTTTAATAGAGCATTTTACTCGCCATTCCACGCGCTTTAAGATGCCGCCTAGCCCAGTACGCTATCTGAAATAGGAGCGATGTAAATTGAGCAAATGTGATAGAATTTCGCTGAATTCTTTTATTATCCATAATGTAAAATGATCTAATCGGGCCTCTGTTCGCCCTAGCCTAGAAGTTTAATAGTGCATTTTATTCGCCATTTCATGCGCGTTGAGCGGCCGCTTAGCCCAATACGCTATCTGAAATCGGAGCGTCGTAAATTGAACAAATGTGATAGAATTTCGCTGAATTCTTATATTAACCAAAATATAAAATGATCTAATCGGGTCACTGATTGCCCTATCATAGAAGTTTAATAGAGCATTTTACTCGCCATTCCACGCGCTTTAAGATGCCGCCTAGCCCAGTACGCTATCTGAAATAGGAGCGACGTAAATTGAACAAATGTGATTGAATTTCGTTGAATTCTTAAATTAACCATAATATAAAATGATCTAATCGGGTCTCTGTTTGCCCTACCCTGGAAGATTAATAGTGCATTTTACTCGCAATTTCATGCGCTTTGAGATGCCGCTTTGCCCAATACGATATCTGAAATAGGAGCGGCGAAAATTGAACAAATGTGATAGAATTTGGCTGAATTCTTAAATTAACCATAATATGAAATGATCTAATCGGGTCTCTGTTTGCCCTACCCTGGAAGTTTAATAGTGCATTTTACTCGTCATTTCATGCGCTTTGAGACGCCGCTTAGCCCAATAAGCTATCTGAAACAGGAGCGACGTAAGTTCAACAAATGTGATAGAATTTCGCTGAATTCTTATATTAACCAAAATATAAAATGATCTAATCGGGTCTCTGATTGCCCTATCATAGAAGTTTAGTAGTGCATTTTACTCGCCATTACACGCGCTTTAAGATGCCGCCTAGCCCAGCACGCTATCTGAAATATCAGCGACGTAAATTGAACAAATGTGATAGAATTTCGCTGAATTCTTATATTAACCTTAATGTAAAATGATCTAATCGGGTCTCTGTTTGCCCTACCCTAGAAGTTTAATAGTGCATTTTACTCGTCATTTCATGCGCTTTGAGACGCCCCTTAGCCCAATAAGCTATCTGAAGTAGGAGCGACGTAAGTTGAACAAATGTGATAGAATTCCGCTGAATTCTTATATTAACCAAAATATAAAATGATCTAATCGGGTCTCTGATTGCCCCATTATAGAAGTTTAATAGTGCATTTTACTCGCCATTTCTTGCGCTTTGAGATGCCGCTTAGCCCAATACGCTATCTGAAATGTCAGCGACGTAAATTGAACAAATGTGATAGAATTTCGCTGAATTCTTATATTAACCTTAATGTAAAATGATCTAATCGGGTCTCTGTTCGCCCTACCCTAGAAGTTTAATAGTGCATTTCACTCGCCATTTCTTGCGCTTTGAGATGCCGCTTAGCCCAATACGCTATCTGAAATGTCAGCGACGTCAATTGAACAAATGTGATAGAATTTCGCTGAATTCTTGTATTAACCTTAATGTAAAATGATCTAATCGGGTCTCTGTTCGCCCTACCCTAGAAGTTTAATAGTGCACTATACTCGCCTTTTCATGCGCTTTGAGGTGCCGCTTAGCCCAATGCGCTATCTGAAATAGGAGCGACGTAAATTGAACAAATGTGATAGAATTTCGCTGAATTGCTAAATTAACCATAATATAAAATGATCTAATCGGGTCTCTGTTTGCCCTACCCTAGAAGTTTAATAGTGCATTTCACTCGTCATTTCATGCGCTTTGAGACGCCCCTTAGCCCAATAAGCTATCTGAAGTAGGAGCGACGTAAGTTGAACAAATGTGATAGAATTCCGCTGAATTCTTATATTAACCAAAATATAAAATGATCTAATCGGGTCTCTGATTGCCCCATTATAGAAGTTTAATAGTGCATTTTACTCGCCATTTCTTGCGCTTTGAGATGCCGCTTAGCCCAATACGCTATCTGAAATATCAGCGACGTAAATTGAACAAATGTGATAGAATTTCGCTGAATTGTTATATTAACCTTAATGTAAAATGATCTAATCGGGTCTCTGTTTGCCCTACCCTAGAAGTTTAATAGTGCGTTTTACTCGCCATTTCATGCGCTTTGAGATGCCGCTGAGCCCAATAAGCTATCTGAAATGGGAGCTACGTAAATTGATCAAGTGTGATAGAATTTCGCTGAATCCTTATATTAACCAAAATATAAAATGATCTAATCCGGTCTCTGATTGCCGTATCATAGAAGTTTAATAGTGCATTTTACTCGCCATTCCACGCGCTTTAAGATGCCGTCTAGCCCAGTACGCTATCTGAAATAGGAGCGACGTAAATTGAACAAATGTGATAGAATTTTGCAGAATTCTTGAATTAACTATAATATAAAATTTGTTATAATCGGGTCTCTGTTTGCCCTACCCTAGAAGTTTAATAGTCCATTTTACTCGCCATTTCGTGCGCTTTGAGATGCCGCTTAGCCCAATACGCTATCTGCAATAGGAGCGATGTGAATTGAACAAATGTGATAGAATTTCCCTGAATTCTTATATTAAACTAAATATAAAACGATCTAATCGGGTCTCTGATTGCCCTATCATAGAAGTTTATTAGGGCATCTTACTCGCCCTTCCACACGCTTTAAGATGCCGCCTATCCCAGTACGCTATCTGCAATAGGAGCGACGTAAGTTGAACAAATGTGATAGCATTATGCTGAATTCTTATATTAACCTTAACGTTAAATGATCTAATCGGGTCTCTGTTTGCCCTACCCTAGAAGTTTAGCAGTGCATTTCACTCGTCATTTCATGCGCTTTGAGATGCCGCTTAGCCCATTAAGCTATCTGAAATAGGAGCGACGTAAGTTGAACAAATGTGATAGAATTTCGCTGAATACTTATATTAACCAAAATATAAAATTACTAATCGGGTCTCTGATTGCCCCATTATAGAAATTTAATAGTGCATTTTACTCGCCATTTCTTGCGCTTTGAGATGCCGCTTAGCCCAATACGCTATCTCAAATATCAGCGACGTAAATTGAACAAATGTGATAGAATTTCGCTGAATTCTTATATTATCCTTAATGTAAAATGATCTAATCGGGTCTCTGTTCGCCCTACCCTAGAAGTTTAATAGTGCATTTCACTCGTCATTTCATGCGCTTTGAGATGCCGCTTAGCCCAATACGCTATCTGAAATAGGAGCGATGTAAATTGAACAAATGTGATAGAATTTCGCTGAATTCTGTTATTAACCATAATGTAAAATGATCTAATCGGGTCTCTGTTCGCCCTAGCCTAGAAGTTTAATAGTGCATTCCATTCGCCATTGCATGCGCTTTGAGCTGCCGCTTAGCCCAATACGCTATCTGAAATAGGAGCGACGTAAATTGAACAAATGTGATAGAATTTAGCTGAATTGATAAATTGACCATAATATAAAATGATCTAATCGGGGCTCTGTTTGCCCTACCCTAGAAGTTTAACAGTGCATTTCACTCGTCATTTCATGCGCTTTGAGAGGCCGCTTAGCCCAATAAGCTATCTGAAATAGGAGCGACGTTGATTGATCAAATGTGGTAGAATTTCGCTGAATTCTTATATTAACCAAAATATAAAATGATCTAATCGGGTCTCTGTTTGCCCTACCCTAGAAGTATAATAGTGCATTTTACTCGCCATTTCATGCGCTTTGAGATGCCGCTTAGCCAAATACGCTATCTGAAATAGGAGCGACGTAATTTGAACAAATGTGATAGAATTTCGCTGAATTATTATATTAACCAAAATATAAAATGATCTAATCGGGTCACTGATTGCCCTATCATAGAAGTTTAATAGAGCATTTTACTCGCCATTCCACGCGCTTTAAGATGCCGCCTAGCCCAGTACGCTATCTGAAATAGGAGCGACGTAAATTGAACAAATGTGACAGAATTTTGCTGAATTCTTAAATTAACCATAATATAAAATGATCTAATCGGGTCTCTGTTTGCCCTACCCTAGAAATTTAATAGTGCATTTTACTCGCTCTTTCATGCGCTTTGAGATGCCGCTTAGCCCAATACGCTATCTGAAATAGGAGCGACGTAAATTGATGAAGTGTGATAGAATTTCGCTGAATTCTTATATTAACCAAAATATAAAATGATCTAATCGGGTCTCTGATTGCCGTATCATAGAAGTTTAATAGTGCATTTCACTCGTCATTTCATGCGCTTTGAGATGCCGCTTAGCCCAATACGCTATCTGAAATAGGAGCGATGTAAATTGAACAAATATGATAGAATTTCGCTGAATTCTGTTATTAACCATAATGTAAAATGATCTAATCGGGTCTCTGTTCGCCCTAGCCTAGAAGTTTAATAGTGCATTTCATTCGCCATTTCATGCGCTTTGAGCTGCCGCTTATCCCAATACGCTATCTGAAATAGGAGCGACGTAAATTGAACAAATGTGATAGAATTTCGCTGAATTATTATATTAACCAAAATATAAAATGATCTAATCGGGTCTCTGATTGCCCCATTATAGAAGTTTAATAGTGCATTTTACTCGCCATTTCTTGCGCTTTGAGATGCCGCTTAGCCCAATATGCTATCTGAAATGCCAGCGACGTAAATTGAACAAATGTGATAGAATTTCGCTGAATTCTTATATTAACCTTAATGTAAAATGATCTAATCGGGTCTCTGTTCGCCCTACCCTAGAAGTTTAATAGTGCATTTCACTCGCCATTTCTTGCGCTTTGAGATGCCGCTTAGCCCAATACGCTATCTGAAATGTCAGCGACGTAAATTGAACAAATGTGATAGAATTTCGCTGGATTCTTATACTAACCTTAATGTAAAATGATCTAATCGGGTCTCTGTTCGCCCTACCCTAGAAGTTTAGTACTGCATCTAACTCGCCCTTCCACGCGCTTTAAGAAGCCGCCTAGCCCAGTACGCTATCTGAAATAGGAGCGACGAAGTGGAACAAATGTGATAGAATTACGCTGAATTCTTATATTAACCTTAATGTTAAATGATCTAAACGGGTATCTGTTTGCCCTACCCTAGAAGTTTAATAGTGCATTTTACTCGCCATTTCATGCGCTTTGAGATGCCGCTTTGCCCAATACGATATCTGAAATAGGAGCGGCGAAAATTGAACAAATGTGATAGAATTACGCTGAATTCTTATATTAACCTTAATGTTAAATGATCTAAACGGGTATCTGTTTGCCCTACCCTAGAAGTTTAATAGTGCATTTCACTCGTCATTTCATGCGCTTTGAGATGCCGCTTAGCCCAATACGCTATCTGAAATAGGAGCGATGTAAATGGAACAAATGTGATAGAATTTCGCTGAATTCTGTTATTAACCATAATGTAAAATGATCTAATCGGGTCTCTGTTCGCCCTGGCCTAGAAGTTTAATAGTGCATTTCATTCGCCATTGCATGCGCTTTGTGCTGCCGCTTAGCCCAATACGCTATCTGAAGTAGGAGCGACGTAAATTGAACAAATGTGATAGAATTTCGCTGAATCCTTATATTAGCCAAAATATAAAATGATCTAAACGGGTCTCTGATTGCCCTATCATAGAAGTTTAATAGAGCATTTTGCTCGCCATTCCACGCGCTTTAAGATGCCGCCTAGCCCAGTACGCTATCTGAAATAGGAGCGACGTAAATTCAACAAATGTGATAGAATTTCGCTGCATTCTTTTATTAACCATAATGTAAAATGATCTAATCGGGTCTCTGTTCGCCCTAGCCTAGAAGTTTAATAGTGCATTTTACTCGCCATTCCACGCGCTTTAAGATGCCGTCTAGCCCAGTACGCTATCTGAAATAGGAGCGACGTAAATTGAACAAATGTGATAGAATTTTGCAGAATTCTTCAATTAACCATAATATAAATTTGTTATAATCGGGTCTCTGTTTGCCCTACCCTAGAAGTTTAGTAGTGCATTTCACTCGTCATTTCATGCGCTTTGAGATGCCGCTTAGCCCAATAAGCTATCTGAAATAGGAGCGACGTAAGTTGAACAAATGTGATAGAATTTCGCTGAATACTTATATTAACCAAAATATAAAATGATCTAATCGGGTCTCTGATTGCCCCATTATAGAAATTTAATAGTGCATTTTACTCGCCATTTCTTGCGCTTTGAGATGCCGCTTAGCCCAATACGCTGTCTGAAATATCAGCGACGTAAATTGAACAAATGTGATAGAATTTCGCTGAATTCTTATATTATCCTTAATGTAAAATGATCTAATCGGGTCTCTGTTCGCCCTACCCTAGAAGTTAAATAGTGCATTTCACTCGTCATTTCATGCGCTTTGAGATGCCGCTTAGCCCAATACGCTATCTGAAATAGGAGCGATGTAAATTGAACAAATGTGATAGAATTTCGCTGAATTCTGTTATTAACCATAATGTAAAATGATCTAATCGGGTCTCTGTTCGCCCTGGCCTAGAAGTTTAATAGTGCATTTCATTCGCCATTTCATGCGCTTTGAGCTGCCGCTTAGCCCAATACGCTATCTAAAGTAGGAGCGACGTAAATTGAACAAATTGTGATAGAATTTAGCTGAATTGTTAAATTGACCATAATATAAAATGATCTAATCGGGTCTCTGTTTGCCCTACCCTAGAAGTTTAACAGTGCATTTCACTCGTCATTTCATGCGCTTTGAGAGGCCGCTTAGCCCAATAAGCTATCTGAAATAGGAGCGACGTTGATTGATCAAATGTGGTAGAATTTCGCTGAATTCTTATATTAACCAAAATATAAAATGATCTAATCGGGTCTCTGTTTGCCCTACCCTAGAAGTTTAATAGTGCATTTTACTCGCCATTTCATGCGCTTTGAGATGCTGCTCAGCCCAATAAGCTATCTGAAGTAGGAGCGACGTAAGTTGAACAAATGTGATAGAATTTCGCTGAATTCTTATATTAACCAAAATATAAAATGATCTAATCGGGTCTCTGATTGCCCCATTATAGAAGTTTAATAGTGCATTTTACTCGCCATTTCTTGCGCTTTGAGATGCCGCTTAGCCCAATACGCTATCTGAAATGTCAGCGACGTCAATTGAACAAATGTGATAGAATTTCGCTGAATTCTTGTATTAACCTTAATGTAAAATGATCTAATCGGGTCTCTGTTCGCCCTACCCTAGAAGTTTAATAGTGCACTATACTCGCCTTTTCATGCGCTTTGAGGTGCCGCTTAGCCCAATACGCTATCTGAAATAGGAGCGACGTAAATTGAACAAATGTGATAGAATTTCGCTGAATTGCTAAATTAACCATAATATAAAATGATCTAATCGGGTCTCTGTTTGCCCTACCCTAAAAGCTTAATAGTGCATTTCACTCGTCATTTCATGCGCTTTGAGACGCCCCTTAGCCCAATAAGCTATCTGAAGTAGGAGCGACGTAAGTTGAACAAATGTGATAGAATTCCGCTGAATTCTTATATTAACCAAAATATAAAATGATCTAATCGGGTCTCTGATTGCCCCATTATAGAAGTTTAATAGTGCATTTTACTCGCTATTTCTTGCGCTTTGAGATGCCGCTTAGCCCAATACGCTATCTGAAATATCAGCGACGTAAATTGAACAAATGTGATAGAATTTCGCTGAATTGTTATATTAACCTTAATGTAAAATGATCTAATCGGGTCTCTGTTTGCCCTACCCTAGAAGTTTAATAGTGCATTTTACTCGCCATTTCATGCGCTTTGAGATGCCGCTGAGCCCAATAAGCTATCTGAAATAGGAGCTACGTAAATTGATCAAGTGTGATAGAATTTCGCTGAATTCTTATATTAACCAAAATATAAAATGATCTAATCCGGTCTCTGATTGCCGTATCATAGAAGTTTAATAGTGCATTTTACTCGCCATTCCACGCGCTTTAAGATGCCGTCTAGCCCAGTACGCTATCTGAAATAGGAGCGACGTAAATTGAACAAATGTGATAGCATTATGCTGAATTCTTATATTAACCTTAACGTTAAATGATCTAATCGGGTCTCTGTTTGCCCTACCCTAGAAGTTTAGCAGTGCATTTCACTCGTCATTTCATGCGCTTTGAGATGCCGCTTAGCCCATTAAGCTATCTGAAATAGGAGCGACGTAAGTTGAACAAATGTGATAGAATTTCGCTGAATACTTATATTAACCAAAATATAAAATTACTAATCGGTTCTCTGATTGCCCCATTATAGAAATTTAATAGTGCATTTTACTCGCCATTTCTTGCGCTTTGAGATGCCGCTTAGCCCAATACGCTATCTCAAATATCAGCGACGTAAATTGAACAAATGTGATAGAATTTCGCTGAATTCTTATATTAACCTTAATGTAAAATGATCTAATCGGGTCTCTGTTTGCCCTACCCTAGATGTTTAATAGTGCATTTCACTCGTCATTTCATGCGCTTTAAGATGCCGCCTAGCCCAGCACGCTATCTGAAATATCAGCGACGTAAATTGAACAAATGTGATAGAATTTCGCTGAATTCTTATATTAACCTTAATGTAAAATGATCTAATCGGGTCTCTGTTCGCCCTACCCTAGAAGTTAAATAGTGCATTTCACTCGTCATTTCATGCGCTTTGAGATGCCGCTTAGCCCAATACGCTATCTGAAATAGGAGCGATGTAAATTGAACAAATGTGATAGAATTTCGCTGAATTCTGTTATTAACCATAATGTAAAATGATCTAATCGGGTCTCTGTTCGCCCTGGCCTAGAAGTTTAATAGTGCATTTCATTCGCCATTTCATGCGCTTTGAGCTGCCGCTTAGCCCAATACGCTATCTGAAATAGGAGCGACGTAAATTGAACAAATGTGATAGAATTTCGCTGAATTGCTAAATTAACCATAATATAAAATGATCTAATCGGGTCTCTGTTTGCCCTACCCTAGAAGTTTAATAGTGCATTTCACTCGTCATTTCATGCGCTTTGAGACGCCCCTTAGCCCAATAAGCTATCTGAAGTAGGAGCGACGTAAGTTGAACAAATGTGATAGAATTCCGCTGAATTCTTATATTAACCAAAATATAAAATGATCTAATCGGGTCTCTGGTTGCCCCATTATAGAAGTTTAATAGTGCATTTTACTCGCCATTTCTTGCGCTTTGAGATGCCGCTTAGCCCAATACGCTATCTGAAATATCAGCGACGTAAATTGAACAAATGTGATAGAATTTCGCTGAATTGTTATATTAACCTTAATGTAAAATGATCTAATCGGGTCTCTGTTTGCCCTACCCTAGAAGTTTAATAGTGCATTTTACTCGCCATTTCATGCGCTTTGTGATGCCGCTGAGCCCAATAAGCTATCTGAAATAGGAGCTACGTAAATTGATCAAGTGTGATAGAATTTCGCTGAATTCTTATATTAACCAAAATATAAAATGATCTAATCCGGTCTCTGATTGCCGTATCATAGAAGTTTAATAGTGCATTTTACTCGCCATTCCACGCGCTTTAAGATGCCGTCTAGCCCAGTACGCTATCTGAAATAGGAGCGACGTAAATTGAACAAATGTGATAGAATTTTGCAGAATTCTTGAATTAACTATAATATAAAATTTGTTATAATCGGGTCTCTGTTTGCCCTACCCTAGAAGTTTAATAGTGCATTTTACTCGCCATTTCGTGCGCTTTGAGATGCCGCTTAGCCCAATACGCTATCTGCAATAGGAGCGATGTGAATTGAACAAATGTGATAGAATTTCCCTGAATTCTTATATTAAACTAAATATAAAACGATCTAATCGGGTCTCTGATTGCCCTATCATAGAAGTTTATTAGGGCATCTTACTCGTCCTTCCACACGCTTTAAGATGCCGCCTATCCCAGTACGCTATCTGCAATAGGAGCGACGTAAGTTGAACAAATGTGATAGCATTATGCTGAATTCTTATATTAACCTTAACGTTAAATGATCTAATCGGGTCTCTGTTTGCCCTACCCTAGAAGTTTAGCAGTGCATTTCACTCGTCATTTCATGCGCTTTGAGATGCCGCTTAGCCCATTAAGCTATCTGAAATAGGAGCGACGTAAGTTGAACAAATGTGATAGAATTTCGTTGAATACTTATATTAACCAAAATATAAAATTACTAATCGGTTCTCTGATTGCCCCATTATAGAAATTTAATAGTGCATTTTACTCGCCATTTCTTGCGCATTGAGATGCCGCTTAGCCCAATACGCTATCTCAAATATCAGCGACGTAAATTGAACAAATGTGATAGAATTTCGCTGAATTCTTATATTATCCTTAATGTAAAATGATCTAATCGGGTCTCTGTTCGCCCTACCCTAGAAGTTTAATAGTGCATTTCACTCGCCATTTCTTGCGCTTTGAGATGCCGCTTAGCCCAATACGCTATCTGAAATAGGAGCGACGTAAATTGAACAAATATGATAGAATTTCGCTGAATTCTGTTATTAACCATAATGTAAAATGATCTAATCGGGTCTCTGTTCGCCCTAGCCTAGAAGTTTAATAGTGCATTTCATTCGCCATTTCATGCGCTTTGAGCTGCCGCTTATCCCAATACGCTATCTGAAATAGGAGCGACGTAAATTGAACAAATGTGATAGAATTTCGCTGAATTATTATATTAACCAAAATATAAAATGATCTAATCGGGTCTCTGATTGCCCCATTATAGAAGTTTAATAGTGCATTTTACTCGCCATTTCTTGCGCTTTGAGATGCCGCTTAGCCCAATATGCTATCTGAAATGCCAGCGACGTAAATTGAACAAATGTGATAGAATTTCGCTGAATTCTTATATTAACCAAAATATAAAATGATCTAATCGGGTCTCTGATTGCCCTATCATAGAAGTTTAAAAGTGCATTTTCCTCGCCAATCCACCCGCTTTAAGATTCCGCCTAGCCCAATACGCTATCTGAAATAGGAGCGACGTAAATTGAACAAATGTGATAGAATTTTTCTGAATTCTTAAATAAACCATAATATGAAATGATCTAATCGGGTCGCTGTTTGCCCTACCCTAGAAGTTTAACAGTGCATTTTACTCGCCATTTCATGGGCTTTGAGATGCCGCTTAGCCCAATACGCTATCAGAAATAGGAGCGACGTAAATTGAACGAATGTGATAGAATTTCGCTGGATTCTTATATTAACCAAAATATAAAATGATCTAATCTGGTCTCTGATAGCCCTATCATAGAAGTTTAATAGTGCATTTTACTCGCCATTCCACGCGCTTTAAGATGCCGCCTAGCCCAGTACGCTATTTGAAATAGGAGCGACGTAAGTTGAACAAATGTGATAGAATTACGCTGAATTCTTATATTAACCGTAATATATAATGATCTAAGAGGGTCTCTGTTTATCTTATCCTAGAAGTTTAATAGTGCATTTTACTCGCCATTTCATGCGCATTGAGATGCTGCTTAGCCCAATACGCTATCTGAAATTGGAGCGACGTAAATTGAACAAATATGATAGAGTTTCGCTGAATTCTTAAATTAATCATAATATAAAATGATCTTATCGGGTCTCTGTTTGCCCTACCCTAGAAGTTTAATAGTGCATTTTACTCGCCATTTCTTGCGCTTTGAGATGCCGCTTAGCCCAATACGCTATCTGAAATATCAGCGACGTAAATTGAACAAATATGATAGAATTACGCTGCATTCTTATATTAACCGTAATATAAAATGATCTAATCGGGTCTCTGTTTGCCTTGTCCTAGAAGTTTAATAGTGCATTTCACTCGTCATTTCATGCGCTTTGAGATGCCTCATAGCCCAATAAGCTATCTGAAATAGGAGCGACGTAAATTGAACAAATGTGATAGAATTTTTCTGAATTCTTAAATAAACCATAATATGAAATGATCTAATCGGGTCTCTGTTTGCCCTACCCTAGAAGTTTAACAGTGCATTTTACTCTCCATTTCATGCGCTTTGAGATGCCGCTTAGCCCAATACGCTATGTGAAATAGGAGCGTCGTAAATTGAACAAACGTGATAGAATTTCCCTGAATTCTTATATTAACCTTAATGTAAAATGATCTAATCGGTTCTCTGTTCGCCCTACCCTAGAAGTTTAATAGTGCCTTTCACTCGTCATTTCATGCGCTTTGAGATGCCACTTAGCCCAGTACGCTATCTGAAATAGGAGCGACGTATGTTGAACAAATGTGATAGAATTACGCTGAATTCTTATATTAACCGTAATATAAAATGATCTAATCGGGTCTCTGTTCGCCCTACCCTAGAAGATTACTACTGCATTTCACTCGTCATTTCTTGCGCTTTGAGATGCCGCTTAGCCCAATAAGCTATCTGAAATAGGAGCGACGTAAATTGAACAAATGTGATAGAATTTTTCAGAATTCTTAAATAAACCATAATATGAAATGATCTAATCGGGTCTCTGTTTGCCCTACCCCAGAAGTTTAACAGTGCATTTTACTCGCCATTTCATGCCCTTTGAGATGCCGCTTAGCCCAATACGCTATCTGATATAGGAGCGACGTAAATTGAACAAATGAGACAGAATTTCCCTGAATACTTATATTAACCTTAATGTAAAATGATCTAATCGGGTCTCTGTTCGCCCTACCATAGAAGTTTAATAGTGCATTTCACTCGTCATTTCATGCGCTTTGAGAAGCCGCTTAGCCCAACACGCTATCTGAAACAGGAGCAACGTAAATTGAACAAATGTGATAGAATTTCTCTGAATTCTTATATTAACCAAAATATAAAATGATCTAATCAGGTCTCTGATTGCCCTATCATAGAAGTTTAATAGTGCATTTTACTCGCCAATCCACGCGCTTTAAGATTCCGCTTAGCCCAATAAGCTATCTGAAATAGGAGCGACGTAAATTGAACAAATGTGATAGAATTTCGCTGAATTCTTATATTATCCAAAATATGAAATGATCTAGTCGGGTCTCTGATTGCCCTACCCTAGAAGTTTAATAGTGCATTTTACTCGCCATTTCATGCGCTTTGAGATGGCGCTTAGCCCAATACGCTATCTGAAATAGGAGCGACGTAAATTGAACAAATGTGATAGAATTACGCTGCATTCTTATATTAACCGTAATATAAAATGATCTAATCGGGTCTCTGTTTGCCTTATCCTAGAAGTTTAATAGTGCATTTTACTCGCCATTTCATGCGCATTGAGATGCCGCTTAGCCCAATACGCTATCTGAAATAGGAGCGACGTAAATTGAACAAATATGATAGAGTTTCGCTGAATTCTTAAATAAACCATCATATAAAATGATCTTATCGGGTCTCTGTTTGCCCTACCCTAGAAGTTTAATAGGGCATTTTACTCGCCATTTCGTGCGCTTTCAGATGCCGCTTAGCCCAATACGCTATCTGAAATAGGAGCGACGTAAATAGAACAATTGTGATAGAATTTCGCTGAATTCTTATATTAACCTTAATGTAAAATGATCTAATCGGATCTTTGTTCGCTGTACCCTAGAAGTTTAATAGAGCATTTCACTCGTCATTTCATGCGCTTTGAGATGCCGCTTAGCCCAATAAGCTATCTGAAATAGGAGCGACGTAAATTGAACAAATGTGATAGAATTTCGCTGAATTCTTATATTAACCAAAATATAAAATGATCTAATCGGGTCACTGATTGCCCTATCATAGAAGTTTAATAGAGCATTTTGCTCGCCATTCCACGCGCTTTAAGATGCCGCCTAGCCCAGTACGCTATCTGAAATAGGAGCGACGTAAATTGAACAAATGTGATAGAATTTCGCAGAATTCTTAAATTAACCATAACATAAAATGATCTAATCGGGTCTCTGCTTGCTCTACCCTAGAAGTTTAATAGTGCATTTTACTCGCCGTTCCACGCGCCTTGAGATGCCGCCTAGCCCAGTACGCTATCTGAAATAGGAACGACGTAAATTGAACAGATGTGATAGAATTTCGCTGAATTCTTAAATTAACCATAATATAAAATGATGGAATCGGGTCTCTGTTCGCCCTACCCAAGAAGTTTAATAGTGCAATTCTCTCGTCATTTCATGCGCTTTGAGATGCCGTTTAGCCCAATACGCTATCTGAAATAGGAGCGACGTAAATTGAACAAATGTGATAGAATTTCCCTGAAATCTTATATTAAACAAAATATAAAATGATCTAAACGGGACTCTGATTGCCCTATCATAGAAGTTTAGAAGTGCATTTTACTCGCCCTTCCACGCGCTTTAAGATGCCGCCTAGCCCGGAACGCTATCTGAAATAGGAGCGACGTATGTTGAACAAATGTGATAGAATTACGCTGAATTCTTATATTAACCGTAATATAAAATGATCTAATCGGGTCTCTGTTCGCCCTACCCTATAAGTTTAATAGTGCATTTTACTCGCCATTTCATGCACTTTGAGATGCCCCGTATCCTAATACGCTATCTGAAATAGGAGCGATGTAAATTGAACAAATGTGATAGAATTTCCCTGAAATCTAATATTAAACAAAATATAAAATGATCTAAACGGAACTCTGATTGCCCTATCATAGAAGATTAGAAGTGCATTTTACTCGCCCTTCCACGCGCTTTAAGATGCCGCCTAGCCCATTACGCTATCTGAAATAGGAGCGACGTATGTTGAACAAATGTGATAGAATTACGCTGAATAATTATATTAACCGTAATATAAAATGATCTAATCGGATCTCTGTTCGCCCTACCCTAGAAGATTACTAGTGCATTTCACTCGTCATTTCATGCGCTTTGAGCTGCCGCTTAGCCCAATGAGCTATCTGAAATAGGAGCGACGTAAATTGAACAAATGTGATAGAATTTTTCTGAATTCTTAAATAAACCATAATATGAAATGATCTAATCGGGTCTCTGTTTGCCCTACCCCAGAAGTTTAACAGTGCATTTTACTCGCCATTTCATGCTCTTTGAGATGCCGCTTAGCCCAATACGCTATCTGAAATAGGAGCGACGTAAATTCAACAAATGTGACAGAATTTCCCTGAATACTTATATTAACCTTAATGTAAAATGATCTAATCGGGTCTCTGTTCGCCCTACCCTAGAGGTTTAATAGTGCATTTCACTCGCCATTTCATGCGCTTTGAGATGCCGCTTAGCCCAATACGCTATCTGAAATAGGAGCGACGTAAATAGAACAATTGTGATAGAATTTCGCTGAATTCTTATATTAACCAAAATATAAAATGATCTAATCGGGTCTCTGATTGCCCTATCATAGAAGTTTAATAGTGCATTTTACTCGCCAATCCACGCGCTTTAAGATTCCGCCTAGCCCAGTACGCTATCTGAAATAGGAGCCACGTAAATTGAACAAATGTGATAGAATTTCGCTGAATCCTTATATTAACCATAATATAAAATGATCTAATCGGGTCCCTGTTTGCCGTACCCTACAAGGTTAACAGTGCATTTTACTCGCCATTTCATCCGCTTTGAGATGCCGCTTAGCCCAGTGCGCTATCTGAAATAGGAGCGACGTATGTTGAACAAATGTGATAGAATTATGCTGAATTGTTAAATTAACCATAATATAAAATGATGTAATCGGGTCTCTGTTTGCCCTACCCAAGAAGTTTAATAGTGCATTTCTCTCGACATTTCATGCGCTTTGAGATGCCGCTCAGCCCAATACGCTATCTGAAATAGGAGCGACGTAAATTCAACAAATGTGATAGAATTACGCTGCATTCTTATATTAACCGTATTATAAAATGATCTAATCGGGTCTCTGTTTGCCTTACCCTAGAAGTTTAATAGTGCATTTTACTCGCCATTTCATGCGCTTTGAGATGACGCTTAGCCCCATACGCTATCGGAAATAGGAGCGACGTAAGTTGTACAAATGTGATAGAATTACGCTGCATTCTTATATTAACCGTAATATAAAATGATCTAATCGGGTCTCTGATTGCCCTATCATAGAAGTTTAATAGTGCATTTTACTCGCCAATCCACGCGCTTTAAGATTCCGCCTAGCCCAGTACGCTATCTGAAATAGGAGCCACGTAAATTGAACAAATGTGATAGAATTTCGCTGAATCCTTATATTAACCATAATATAAAATGATCTAATCGGGTCCCTGTTTGCCGTACCCTACAAGGTTAACAGTGCATTTTACTCGCCATTTCATCCGCTTTGAGATGCCGCTTAGCCCAGTGCGCTATCTGAAATAGGAGCGACGTATGTTGAACAAATGTGATAGAATTATGCTGAATTGTTAAATTAACCATAATATAAAATGATGTAATCGGGTCTCTGTTTGCCCTACCCAAGAAGTTTAATAGTGCATTTCTCTCGTCATTTCATGCGCTTTGAGATGCCGCTCAGTCCAATACGCTATCTGAAATAGGAGCGACGTAAATTCAACAAATGTGATAGAATTTCGCTGAATCCTTATATTGACCAAAATATAAAATGATCTAATCGGCTCTCTGATTGCCGTAGCATAGAAGTTTAGTAGTGCATTTTACTCGCCCTTCCACGCGCTTTAAGATGCAGCCAAGCCCAGTACGCTATCTGAAATAGGAGCGACGTAAATTGAACGATTGTGATAGAATTTTGCTGAATTCTTAAATTAAACGTAACATAAAATGATCTAATCGGGTCTCTGTTTGCCCTACCCTAGAAGTTTAATAGTGCATTTTACTCGCCATTTCATGCGCTTTGAGATGCCGCTTTGCCCAATTAGCTATCTGAAATATGAGCGACGTAAATTGAACAAATGTGATAGAATTTCGCTGAATCCTTATATTGACCAAAATATAAAATGATCTAATCGGCTCTCTGATTGCCGTAGCATAGAAGTTTAGTAGTGCATTTTACTCGCCCTTCCACGCGCTTTAAGATGCAGCCAAGCCCAGTACGCTATCTGAAATAGGAGCGACGTAAATTGAACAATTGTGATAGAATTTTGCTGAATTCTTAAATTAAACGTAACATAAAATGATCTAATCGGGTCTCTGTTTGCCCTACCCTAGAAGTTTAATAGTGCATTTTACTCGCCATTTCATGCGCTTTGAGATGCCGGTTTGCCCAATTAGCTATCTGAAATAGGAGCGACGTAAATTGAACAAATGTGATAGAATTTCGCTGAATCCTTATATTAACCAAAATATAAAATGATCCAATCGGCTCTCTGATTGCCGTATCATAGAAGTTTAGTAGTACATTTTACTCGCCCTTCCACGCGCTTTAAGATGCAGCCAAGCCCAGTACGCTATCTGAAATAGGAGCGACGTAAATTGAACAATTGTGATAGAATTTTGCTGAATTCTTAAATTAAACGTAACATAAAATGATCTAATCGGGTCTCTGTTTGCCCTACCCTAGAAGTTTAATAGTGCATTTTACTCGCCATTTCATGCGCTTTGAGATGCCGCTTAGCCCAATACGCTATCTGAAATAGGAGCGACGTAAATAGAACAATTGTGATAGAATTTCGCTGAATTCTTATATTAACCAAAATATAAAATGATCTAATCGGGTCTCTGATTGCCCTATCATAGAAGTTTAATAGTGCATTTTACTCGCCAATCCACGCGCTTTAAGATTCCGCCTAGCCCAGTACGCTATCTGAAAAAGGAGCCACGTAAATTGAACAAATGTGATAGAATTTCGCTGAATCCTTATATTAACCATAATATAAAATGATCTAATCGGGTCCCTGTTTGCCGTACCCTACAAGGTTAACAGTGCATTTTACTCGCCATTTCATCCGCTTTGAGATGCCGCTTAGCCCAGTGCGCTATCTGAAATAGGAGCGACGTATGTTGAACAAATGTGATAGAATTATGCTGAATTGTTAAATTAACCATAATATAAAATGATGTAATCGAGTCTCTGTTTGCCCTACCCAAGAAGTTTAATAGTGCATTTCTCTCGTCATTTCATGCGCTTTGAGATGCCGCTCAGCCCAATACGCTATCTGAAATAGGAGCGACGTAAATTCAATAAATGTGATAGAATTACGCTGCATTCTTATATTAACCGTATTATAAAATGATCTAATCGGGTCTCTGTTCGCCCTACCCTAGAGGTTTAATAGTGCATTTCACTCGCCATTTCATGCGCTTTGAGATGCCGCTTAGCCCAATACGCTATCTGAAATAGGAGCGACGTAAATAGAACAATTGTGATAGAATTTCGCTGAATTCTTATATTAACCAGAATATAAAATGATCTAATCGGGTCTCTGATTGCCCTATCATAGAAGTTTAATAGTGCATTTTACTCGCCAATCCATGCGCTTTAAGATTCCGCCTAGCCCAGTACGCTATCTGAAATAGGAGCCACGTAAATTGAACAAATGTGATAGAATTTCGCTGAATCCTTATATTAACCATAATATAAAATGATCTAATCGGGTCCCTGTTTGCCGTACCCTACAAGGTTAACAGTGCATTTTACTCGCCATTTCATCCGCTTTGAGATGCCGCTTAGCCCAGTGCGCTATCTGAAATAGGAGCGACGTATGTTGAACAAATGTGATATAATTATGCTGAATTGTTAAATTAACCATAATATAAAATGATGTAATCGGGTCTCTGTTTGCCCTACCCAAGAAGTTTAATAGTGCATTTCTCTCGTCATTTCATGCGCTTTGAGATGCCGCTCAGCCCAATACGCTATCTGAAATAGGAGCGACGTAAATTCAACAAATGTGATAGAATTACGCTGCATTCTTATATTAACCGTATTATAAAATGATCTAATCGGGTCTCTGTTTGCCTTACCCTAGAAGTTTAATAGTGCATTTTACTCGCCATTTCATGCGCTTTGAGATGACGCTTAGCCCCATACGCTATCGGAAATAGGAGCGACGTAAGTTGTACAAATGTGATAGAATAACGCTGCATTCTTATATTAACCGTAATATAAAATGATCTAATCGGGTCTCTGTTTGCTCTACCCTAGAAGTTTAACAGTGCATTTTACTCGCCATTCCACGCGCCTTGAGATGCCGCCTAGCCCAGTACGCTATCTGAAATAGGAACGACGTAAATTGAACAGATGTGATAGAATTTCGCTGAATTCTTAAATTAACCATAATATAAAATGATGGAATCGGGTCTCTGTTCGCCCTACCCAAGAAGTTTAACAGTGCATTTTACTCTCCATTTCATGCGCTTTGAGATGCCGCTTAGCCCAATACGCTATCTGAAATAGGAGAGATATAAATTGAACAAATGTGATAGAATTTCGCTGAATTCTTTTATTAACCATAATGTAAAATGATCTAATCGGGTCTCTGTTTGCCCTACCCAAGAAGTTTAATAGTGCATTTCTCTCGTCATTTCATGCGCTTTGAGATGCCGCTCAGCCCAATACGCTATCTGAAATAGGAGCGACGTAAATTCAACAAATGTGATAGAATTACGCTGCATTCTTATATTAACCGTATTATAAAATGATCTAATCGGGTCTCTGTTTGCCTTACCCTAGAAGTTTAATAGTGCATTTTACTCGCCATTTCATGCGCTTTGAGATGACGCTTAGCCCCATACGCTATCGGAAATAGGAGCGACGTAAGTTGTACAAATGTGATAGAATTACGCTGCATTCTTATATTAACCGTAATATAAAATGATCTAATCGGGTCTCTGTTTGCCTTACCCTAGAAGTTTAATAGTGCATTTTACTCGCCATTTCATGCGCTTTGAGATGCCGCTTTGCCCAATTAGCTATCTGAAATGTGAGCGACGTAAATTGAACAAATGTGATAGAATTTCGCTGAATCCTTATATTAACCAAAATATAAAATGATCTAATCGGCTCTCTGATTGCCGTAGCATAGAAGTTTAGTAGTGCATTTTACTCGCCCTTCCACGCGCTTTAAGATGCAGCCAAGCCCAGTACGCTATCTGAAATAGGAACGACGTAAATTGACCAATTGTGATAGAATTTTGCTGAATTCTTAAATTAAACGTAACATAAAATGATGTAATCGGGTCTCTGTTTGCCCTACCCTAGAAGTTTAATAGTGCATTTCACTCGCCATTTCATGCGCTTTGAGATGCCGGTTTGCCCAATTAGCTATCTGAAATAGGAGCGACGTAAATTGAACAAATGTGATAGAATTTCGCTGAATCCTTATATTAACCAAAATATAAAATGATCTAATCGGCTCTCTGATTGCCGTATCATAGAAGTTTAGTAGTACATTTTACTCGCCCTTCCACGCGCTTTAAGATGCAGCCAAGCCCAGTACGCTATCTGAAATAGGAGCGACGTAAATTGAACAATTGTGATAGAATTTTGCTGAATTCTTAAATTAAACGTAACATAAAATGATCTAATCGGGTCTCTGTTTGCCCTACCCTAGAAGTTTAATAGTGCATTTTACTCGCCATTTCATGCGCTTTGAGATGCCGCTCAGCCCAATACGCTATGTGAAATATCAGCGACGTAAATTGAACAAATGTGATAGAATTACGCTGCATTCTTATATTAACCGTATTATAAAATGATCTAATCGGGTCTCTGTTTGCCTTACCCTAGAAGTTTAATAGTGCATTTTACTGGCCATTTCATGCGCTTTGAGATGAGGCTTAGCCCAATACGCTATCGGAAATAGGAGCGACGTAAATTGAACAAATGTGATAGAATTTTGCTGAATTCTTAAATTAACCATAATATAAAATGATCTAATCGGGTCTCTGTTTGCCCTACCCTAGAAGTTTAATAGTGCATTTTATACGCCATTTCATGCGCTTTGAGATGCCGCTTAGCCCAATAAGCTATCTGAAATAGGAGCGACGTAAATTGAACAAATGTGATAGAATTTCGCTGAATTCTTATATTATCCAAAATATAAAATGATCTAGTCGGGTCTCTGATTGCCCTATCATAGAAGTTTAATAGTGCATTTAGCTCCCCTTTCCACACGCTTTAAGATGCCGCCTTGCCCAGTACGCTATCTGCAATTGGAGTGACGTAAATTGAACAAATGTGATAGAATTTCGCAGAATTCTTAAATTAACCATAACATAAAATGATCTAATCGGGTCTCTGTTTGCTCTACCCTAGAAGTTTAACAGTGCATTTTACTCGCCATTCCACGCGCCTTGAGATGCCGCCTAGCCCAGTACGCTATCTGAAATAGGAACGACGTAAATTGAACAGATGTGATAGAATTTCGCTGAATTCTTAAATTAACCATAATATAAAATGATGGAATCGGGTCTCTGTTCGCCCTACCCAAGAAGTTTAACAGTGCATTTTACTCTCCATTTCATGCGCTTTGAGATGCCGCTTAGCCCAATACGCTATCTGAAATAGGAGAGATATAAATTGAACAAATGTGATAGAATTTCGCTGAATTCTTTTATTAACCATAATGTAAAATGATCTAATCGGGTCTCTGTTTGCCCTACCCTATAAGTTTAATAGTGCATTTTACTCGCCATTTCATGCACTTTGAGATGCCCCGTATCCCAATACGCTATCTGAAATAGGAGCGATGTAAATTGAACAAATGTGATAGAATTTCCCTGAAATCTAATATTAAACAAAATATAAAATGATCTAAACGGGACACTGATTGCCCTATCATAGAAGTTTAGAAGTGCATTTTACTCGCCCTTCCACGCGCTTTAAGATGCCGCCTAGCCCAGTACGCTATCTGAAATAGGAGCGACGTATGTTGAACAAATGTGATAGAATTACGCTGAATTCTTATATTAACCGTAATATAAAATGATCTAATCGGATCTCTGTTCGCCCTACCCTAGAAGATTACTAGTGCATTTCACTCGTCATTTCATGCGCTTTGAGATGCCGCTTAGCCCAATAAGCTATCTGAAATAGGAGCGACGTAAATTCAACAAATGTGATAGAATTTTTCTGAATTCTTAAATAAACCATAATATGAAATGATCTAATCGGGTCTCTGTTTGCCCTACCCCAGAAGTTTAACAGTGCATTTTACTCGCCATTTCATGCTCTTTGAGATGCCGCTTAGCCCAATACGCTATCTGAAATAGGAGCGACGTAAATTGAACAAATGAGACAGAATTTCCCTGAATACTTATATTAACTTTAATGTAAAATGATCTAATCGGGTCTCTGTTCGCCCTACCCTAGAAGTTTAATAGTGCATTTCACTCGTCATTTCATGCGCTTTGAGAAGCCGCTTAGCCCAACACGCAATCTGAAACAGGAGCAACGTAAATTGAACAAATGTGATAGAATTTCTCTGAATTCTTATATTAACCAAAATATAAAATGATCTAATCAGGTCTCTGATTGCCCTATCATAGAAGTTTAATAGTGCATTTTACTCGCCAATCCACGCGCTTTAAGATTCCGCTTAGCCCAATAAGCTATCTGAAATAGGAGCGACGTAAATTGAACAAATGTGATAGAATTTCGCTGAATTCTTATATTATCCAAAATATGAAATGATCTAGTCGGGTCTCTGATTGCCCTACCCTAGAAGTTTAATAGTGCATTTTACTCGCCATTTCATGCGCTTTGAGATGGCGCTTAGCCCAATACGCTATCTGAAATAGGAGCGACGTAAGTTGAACAAATGTGATAGAATTACGCTGCATTCTTATATTAACCGTAATATAAAATGATCTAATCGGGTCTCTGTTTGCCTTACCCTAGAAGTTTAATAGTGCATTTTACTCGCCATTTCATGCGCTTTGAGATGCCGCTTTGCCCAATTAGCTATCTGAAATATCAGCGACGTAAATTGAACAAATGTGATAGAATTTCGCTGAATCCTTATATTAACCAAAATATAAAATGATCTAATCGGCTCTCTGATTGCCGTAGCATAGAAGTTTAGTAGTGCATTTTACTCGCCCTTCCACGCGCTTTAAGATGCAGCCAAGCCCAGTACGCTATCTGAAATAGGAACGACGTAAATTGACCAATTGTGATAGAATTTTGCTGAATTCTTAAATTAAACGTAACATAAAATGATGTAATCGGGTCTCTGTTTGCCCTACCCTAGAAGTTTAATAGTGCATTTTACTCGCCATTTCATGCGCTTTGAGATGCCGGTTTGCCCAATTAGCTATCTGAAATAGGAGCGACGTAAATTGAACAAATGTGATAGAATTTCGCTGAATCCTTATATTAACCAAAATATAAAATGATCTAATCGGCTCTCTGATTGCCGTATCATAGAAGTTTAGTAGTACATTTTACTCGCCCTTCCACGCGCTTTAAGATGCAGCCAAGCCCAGTACGCTATCTGAAATAGGAGCGACGTAAATTGAACAATTGTGATAGAATTTTGCTGAATTCTTAAATTAAACGTAACATAAAATGATCTAATCGGGTCTCTGTTTGCCCTACCCTAGAAGTTTAATAGTGCATTTTACTCGCCATTTCATGCGCTTTGAGATGCCGCTCAGCCCAATACGCTATGTGAAATATCAGCGACGTAAATTGAACAAATGTGATAGAATTACGCTGCATTCTTATATTAACCGTATTATAAAATGATCTAATCGGGTCTCTGTTTGCCTTACCCTAGAAGTTTAATAGTGCATTTTACTCGCCATTTCATGCGCTTTGAGATGAGGCTTAGCCCAATACGCTATCGGAAATAGGAGCGACGTAAATTGAACAAATGTGATAGAATTTTGCTGAATTCTTAAATTAACCATAATATAAAATGATCTAATCGGGTCTCCGTTTGCCCTACCCTAGAAGTTTAATAGTGCATTTTATACGCCATTTCATGCGCTTTGAGATGCCGCTTAGCCCAATAAGCTATCTGAAATAGGAGCGACGTAAATTGAACAAATGTGATAGAATTTCGCTGAATTCTTATATTATCCAAAATATAAAATGATCTAGTCGGGTCTCTGATTGCCCTATCATAGAAGTTTAATAGTGCATTTAGCTCCCCTTTCCACACGCTTTAAGATGCCGCCTTGCCCAGTACGCTATCTGCAATTGGAGTGACGTAAATTGAACAAATGTGATAGAATTTCGCAGAATTCTTAAATTAACCATAACATAAAATGATCTAATCGGGTCTCTGTTTGCTCTACCCTAGAAGTTTAACAGTGCATTTTACTCGCCATTCCACGCGCCTTGAGATGCCGCCTAGCCCAGTACGCTATCTGAAATAGGAACGACGTAAATTGAACAGATGTGATAGAATTTCGCTGAATTCTTAAATTAACCATAATATAAAATGATGTAATCGGGTCTCTGTTCGCCCTACCCAAGAAGTTTAACAGTGCATTTTACTCTCCATTTCATGCGCTTTGAGATGCCGCTTAGCCCAATACGCTATCTGAAATAGGAGAGATATAAATTGAACAAATGTGATAGAATTTCGCTGAATTCTTTTATTAACCATAATGTAAAATGATCTAATCGGGTCTCTGTTTGCCCTACCCTATAAGTTTAATAGTGCATTTTACTCGCCATTTCATGCACTTTGAGATGCCCCGTATCCCAATACGCTATCTGAAATAGGAGCGATGTAAATTGAACAAATGTGATAGAATTTCCCTGAAATCTAATATTAAACAAAATATAAAATGATCTAAACGGGACACTGATTGCCCTATCATAGAAGTTTAGAAGTGCATTTTACTCGCCCTTCCACGCGCTTTAAGATGCCGCCTAGCCCAGTACGCTATCTGAAATAGGAGCGACGTATGTTGAACAAATGTGATAGAATTACGCTGAATTCTTATATTAACCGTAATATAAAATGATCTAATCGGATCTCTGTTCGCCCTACCCTAGAAGATTACTAGTGCATTTCACTCGTCATTTCATGCGCTTTGAGATGCCGCTTAGCCCAATAAGCTATCTGAAATAGGAGCGACGTAAATTCAACAAATGTGATAGAATTTTTCTGAATTCTTAAATAAACCATAATATGAAATGATCTAATCGGGTCTCTGTTTGCCCTACCCCAGAAGTTTAACAGTGCATTTTACTCGCCATTTCATGCTCTTTGAGATGCCGCTTAGCCCAATACGCTATCTGAAATAGGAGCGACGTAAATTGAACAAATGAGACAGAATTTCCCTGAATACTTATATTAACTTTAATGTAAAATGATCTAATCGGGTCTCTGTTCGCCCTACCCTAGAAGATTAATAGTGCATTTCACTCGTCATTTCATGCGCTTTGAGATGCCGCTTAGCCCAATACGCTATCTGAAACAGGAGCAACGTAAATTGAACAAATGTGATAGAATTTCTCTGAATTCCTATATTAACCAAAATATAAAATGATCTAATCAGGTCTCTGATTGCCCTATCATAGAAGTTTAATAGTGCATTTTACTCGCCAATCCACGCGCTTTAAGATTCCGCTTAGCCCAATAAGCTATCTGAAATAGGAGCGACGTAAATTGAACAAATGTGATAGAATTTCGCTGAATTCTTATATTATCCAAAATATGAAATGATCTAGTCGGGTCTCTGATTGCCCTACCCTAGAAGTTTAATAGTGCATTTTACTCGCCATTTCATGCGCTTTGAGATGGCGCTTAGCCCAATACGCTATCTGAAATAGGAGCGACGTAAGTTGAACAAATGTGATAGAATTACGCTGCATTCTTATATTAACCGTAATATAAAATGATCTAATCGGGTCTCTGTTTGCCTTATCCTAGAAGTTTAATAGTGCATTTTACTCGCCATTTCATGCGCATTGAGATGCCGCTTAGCCCAATACGCTATCTGAAATAGGAGCGACGTAAATTGAACAAATATGATAGAGTTTCGCTGAATTCTTAAATAAACCATCATATAAAATGATCTTATCGGGTCTCTGTTTGCCCTACCCTAGGAGTGTAATAGGGCATTTTACTCGCCATTTCGTGCGCTTTCAGATGCCGCTTAGCCCAATACGCTATCTGAAATAGGAGCGACGTAAATAGAACAATTGTGATAGAATTTCGCTGAATTCTTATATTAACCTTAATGTAAAATGATCTAATCGGATCTTTGTTCGCCGTACCCTAGAAGTTTAATAGAGCATTTCACTCGTCATTTCATGCGCTTTGAGATGCCGCTTAGCCCAATAAGCTATCTGAAATAGGAGCGACGTAAATTGAACAAATGTGATAGAATTTCGCTGAATTCTTATATTATCCAAAATATAAAATGATCTAGTCGGGTCTCTGATTGCCCTATCATAGAAGTTTAATAGTGCATTTAGCTCCCCTTTCCACACGCTTTAAGATGCCGCCTTGCCCAGTACGCTATCTGCAATTGGAGCGACGTAAATTGAACAAATGTGATAGAATTTCGCAGAATTCTTAAATTAACCATAACATAAAATGATCTAATCGGGTCTCTGTTTGCTCTACCCTAGAAGTTTAATAGTGCATTTTACTCGCCATTCCACGCGCCTTGAGATGCCGCCTAGCCCAGTACGCTATCTGAAATAGGAACGACGTAAATTGAACAGATGTGATAGAATTTCGCTGAATTCTTAAATTAACCATAATATAAAATGATGGAATCGGGTCTCTGTTCGCCCTACCCAAGAAGTTTAACAGTGCATTTTACTCTCCATTTCATGCGCTTTGAGATGCCGCTTAGCCCAATACGCTATCTGAAATAGGAGAGATATAAATTGAACAAATGTGATAGAATTTCGCTGAATTCTTTTATTAACCATAATGTAAAATGATCTAATCGGGTCTCTGTTTGCCCTACCCTATAAGTTTAATAGTGCATTTTACTCGCCATTTCATGCACTTTGAGATGCCCCTTATCCCAATACGCTATCTGAAATAGGAGCGATGTAAATTGAACAAATGTGATAGAATTTCCCTGAAATCTAATATTAAACAAAATATAAAATGATCTAAACGGGACACTGATTGCCCTATCATAGAAGTTTAGAAGTGCATTTTACTCGCCCTTCCACGCGCTTTAAGATGCCGCCTAGCCCAGTACGCTATCTGAAATAGGAGCGACGTATGTTGAACAAATGTGATAGAATTACGCTGAATAATTATATTAACCGTAATATAAAATGATCTAATCGGATCTCTGTTCGCCCTACCCTAGAAGATTACTAGTGCATTTCACTCGTCATTTCATGCGCTTTGAGATGCCGCTTAGCCCAATAAGCTATCTGAAATAGGAGCGACGTAAATTCAACAAATGTGATAGAATTTTTCTGAATTCTTAAATAAACCATAATATGAAATGATCTAATCGGGTCTCTGTTTGCCCTACCCCAGAAGTTTAACAGTGCATTTTACTCGCCATTTCATGCTCTTTGAGATGCCGCTTAGCCCAATACGCTATCTGAAATAGGAGCGACGTAAATTGAACAAATGAGACAGAATTTCCCTGAATACTTATATTACCTTTAATGTAAAATGATCTAATCGGGTCTCTGTTCGCCCTACCCTAGAAGTTTAATAGTGCATTTCACTCGTCATTTCATGCGCTTTGAGAAGCCGCTTAGCCCAACACGCAATCTGGAACAGGAGCAACGTAAATTGAACAAATGTGATAGAATTTCTCTGAATTCTTATATTAACCAAAATATAAAATGATCTAATCAGGTCTCTGATTGCCCTATCATAGAAGTTTAATAGTGCATTTTACTCGCCAATCCACGCGCTTTAAGATTCCGCTTAGCCCAATAAGCTATCTGAAATAGGAGCGACGTAAATTGAACAAATGTGATAGAATTTCGCTGAATTCTTATATTAACCAAAATATGAAATGATCTAGTCGGGTCTCTGATTGCCCTACCCTAGAAGTTTAATAGTGCATTTTACTCGCCATTTCATGCGCTTTGAGATGGCGCTTAGCCCAATACGCTATCTGAAATAGGAGCGACGTAAGTTGAACAAATGTGATAGAATTACGCTGCATTCTTATATTAACCGTAATATAAAATGATCTAATCGGGTCTCTGTTTGCCTTATCCTAGAAGTTTAATAGTGCATTTTACTCGCCATTTCATGCGCATTGAGATGCCGCTTAGCCCAATACGCTATCTGAAATAGGAGCGACGTAAATTGAACAAATATGATAGAGTTTCGCTGAATTCTTAAATAAACCATCATATAAAATGATCTTATCGGGTCTCTGTTTGCCCTACCCTAGGAGTGTAATAGGGCATTTTACTCGCCATTTCGTGCGCTTTCAGATGCCGCTTAGCCCAATACGCTATCTGAAATAGGAGCGACGTAAATAGAACAATTGTGATAGAATTTCGCTGAATTCTTATATTAACCTTAATGTAAAATGATCTAATCGGATCTTTGTTCACCGTACCCTAGAAGTTTAATAGAGCATTTCACTCGTCATTTCATGCGCTTTGAGATGCCGCTTAGCCCAATAAGCTATCTGAAATAGGAGCGACGTAAATTGAACAAATGTGATAGAATTTCGCTGAATTCTTATATTATCCAAAATATAAAATGATCTAGTCGGGTCTCTGATTGCCCTATCATAGAAGTTTAATAGTGCATTTAGCTCCCCTTTCCACACGCTTTAAGATGCCGCCTTGCCCAGTACGCTATCTGCAATTGGAGCGACGTAAATTGAACAAATGTGATAGAATTTCGCAGAATTCTTAAATTAACCATAACATAAAATGATCTAATCGGGTCTCTGTTTGCTCTACCCTAGAAGTTTAACAGTGCATTTTACTCGCCATTCCACGCGCCTTGAGATGCCGCCTAGCCCAGTACGCTATCTGAAATAGGAACGACGTAAATTGAACAGATGTGATAGAATTTCGCTGAATTCTTAAATTAACCATAATATAAAATGATGGAATCGGGTCTCTGTTCGCCCTACCCAAGAAGTTTAACAGTGCATTTTACTCTCCATTTCATGCGCTTTGAGATGCCGCTTAGCCCAATACGCTATCTGAAATAGGAGAGATATAAATTGAACAAATGTGATAGAATTTCGCTGAATTCTTTTATTAACCATAATGTAAAATGATCTAATCGGGTCTCTGTTTGCCCTACCCTATAAGTTTAATAGTGCATTTTACTCGCCATTTCATGCACTTTGAGATGCCCCTTATCCCAATACGCTATCTGAAATAGGAGCGATGTAAATTGAACAAATGTGATAGAATTTCCCTGAAATCTAATATTAAACAAAATATAAAATGATCTAAACGGGACACTGATTGCCCTATCATAGAAGTTTAGAAGTGCATTTTACTCGCCCTTCCACGCGCTTTAAGATGCCGCCCAGCCCAGTACGCTATCTGAAATAGGAGCGACGTATGTTGAACAAATGTGATAGAATTACGCTGAATAATTATATTAACCGTAATATAAAATGATCTAATCGGATCTCTGTTCGCCCTACCCTAGAAGGTTACTAGTGCATTTCACTCGCCATTTCATGCTCTTTGAGATGCCGCTTAGCCCAATACGCTATCTGAAATAGGAGCGACGTAAATTGAACAAATGAGACAGAATTTCCCTGAATACTTATATTAACTTTAATGTAAAATGATCTAATCGGGTCTCTGTTCGCCCTACCCTAGAAGTTTAATAGTGCATTTCACTCGTCATTTCATGCGCTTTGAGAAGCCGCTTAGCCCAACACGCAATCTGAAACAGGAGCAACGTAAATTGAACAAATGTGATAGAATTTCTCTGAATTCTTATATTAACCAAAATATAAAATGATCTAATCAGGTCTCTGATTGCCCTATCATAGAAGTTTAATAGTGCATTTTACTCGCCAATCCACGCGCTTTAAGATTCCGCTTAGCCCAATAAGCTATCTGAAATAGGAGCGACGTAAATTGAACAAATGTGATAGAATTTCGCTGAATTCTTATATTATCCAAAATATGAAATGATCTAGTCGGGTCTCTGATTGCCCTACTCTAGAAGTTTAATAGTGCATTTTACTCGCCATTTCATGCGCTTTGAGATGGCGCTTAGCCCAATACGCTATCTGAAATAGGAGCGACGTAAGTTGAACAAATGTGATAGAATTACGCTGCATTCTTATATTAACCGTAATATAAAATGATCTAATCGGGTCTCTGTTTGCCTTATCCTAGAAGTTTAATAGTGCATTTTACTCGCCATTTCATGCGCATTGAGATGCCGCTTAGCCCAATACGCTATCTGAAATAGGAGCGACGTAAATTGAACAAATATGATAGAGTTTCGCTGAATTCTTAAATAAACCATCATATAAAATGATCTTATCGGGTCTCTGTTTGCCCTACCCTAGGAGTGTAATAGGGCATTTTACTCGCCATTTCGTGCGCTTTCAGATGCCGCTTAGCCCAATACGCTATCTGAAATAGGAGCGACGTAAATAGAACAATTGTGATAGAATTTCGCTGAATTCTTATATTAACCTTAATGTAAAATGATCTAATCGGATCTTTGTTCGCCGTACCCTAGAAGTTTAATAGAGCATTTCACTCGTCATTTCATGCGCTTTGAGATGCCGCTTAGCCCAATAAGCTATCTGAAATAGGAGCGACGTAAATTGAACAAATGTGATAGAATTTCGCTGAATTCTTATATTATCCAAAATATAAAATGATCTAGTCGGGTCTCTGATTGCCCTATCATAGAAGTTTAATAGTGCATTTAGCTCCCCTTTCCACACGCTTTAAGATGCCGCCTTGCCCAGTACGCTATCTGCAATTGGAGCGACGTAAATTGAACAAATGTGATAGAATTTCGCAGAATTCTTAAATTAACCATAACATAAAATGATCTAATCGGGTCTCTGTTTGCTCTACCCTAGAAGTTTAACAGTGCATTTTACTCGCCATTCCACGCGCCTTGAGATGCCGCCTAGCCCAGTACGCTATCTGAAATAGGAACGACGTAAATTGAACAGATGTGATAGAATTTCGCTGAATTCTTAAATTAACCATAATATAAAATGATGGAATCGGGTCTCTGTTCGCCCTACCCAAGAAGTTTAATAGTGCAATTCTCTCGTCATTTCATGCGCTTTGAGATGCCGTTTAGCCCAATACGCTATCTGAAATAGGAGCGACGTAAATTGAACAAATGTGATAGAATTTCCCTGAAATCTTATATTAAACAAAATATAAAATGATCTAAACGGGACTCTGATTACCCTATCATAGAAGTTTAGAAGTGCATTTTACTCGCCCTTCCACGCGCTTTAAGATGCCGCCTAGCCCGGTACGCTATCTGAAATAGGAGCGACGTATGTTGAACAAATGTGATAGAATTACGCTGAATTCTTATATTAACCGTAATATAAAATGATCTAATCGGGTCTCTGTTGGCCCTACCCTATAAGTTTAATAGTGCATTTTACTCGCCATTTCATGCACTTTGAGATGCCCCGTATCCCAATACGCTATCTGAAATAGGAGCGATGTAAATTGAACAAATGTGATAGAATTTCCCTGAAACCTAATATTAAACAAAATATAAAATGATCTAAACGGGACTCTGATTGCCCTATCATAGAAGTTTAGAAGTGCATTTTACTCGCACTTCCACGCGCTTTAAGATGCCGCCTAGCCCAGTACGCTATCTGAAATAGGAGCGACGTAAATTCAACAAATGTGATAGAATTTTTCTGAATTCTTAAATAAACCATAATATGAAATGATCTAATCGGGTCTCTGTTTGCCCTACCCCAGAAGTTTAACAGTGCATTTTACTCGCCATTTCATGCTCTTTGAGATGCCGCTTAGCCCAATACGCTATCTGAAATAGGAGCGACGTAAATTGAACAAATGAGACAGAATTTCCCTGAATACTTATATTAACTTTAATGTAAAATGATCTAATCGGGTCTCTGTTCGCCCTACCCTAGAAGTTTAATAGTGCATTTCACTCGTCATTTCATGCGCTTTGAGAAGCCGCTTAGCCCAATACGCTATCTGAAACAGGAGCAACGTAAATTGAACAAATGTGATAGAATTTCTCTGAATTCTTATATTAAACAAAATATAAAATGATCTAAACGGGACTCTGATTGCCCTATCATAGAAGTTTAGAAGTGCATTTTACTCGCCCTTCCACGCGCTTTAAGAGGCCGCCTAGCCCGGTACGCTATCTGAAATAGGAGCGACGTATGTTGAACAAATGTGATAGAATTACGCTGAATTCTTATATTAACCGTAATATAAAATGATCTAATCGGGTCTCTGTTCGCCCTACCCTATAAGTTTAATAGTGCATTTTACTCGCCATTTCATGCACTTTGAGATGCCCCGTATGCCAATACGCTATCTGAAATAGGAGCGATGTAAATTGAACAAATGTGATAGAATTTCCCTGAAATCTAATATTAAACAAAATATAAAATGATCTAAACGGGACTCTGATTGCCCTATCATAGAAGTTTAGAAGTGCATTTTACTCGCACTTCCACGCGCTTTAAGATGCCGCCTAGCCCAGTACGCTATCTGAAATAGGAGCGACGTATGTTGAACAAATGTGATAGAATTACGCTGAATAATTATATTAACCGTAATATAAAATGATCTAATCGGATCTCTGTTCGCCCTACCCTAGAAGATTACTAGTGCATTTCACTCGTCATTTCATGCGCTTTGAGCTGCCGCTTAGCCCAATAAGCTATCTGAAATAGGAGCGACGTAAATTGAACAAATGTGATAGAATTTTTCTGAATTCTTAAATAAACCATAATATGAAATGATCTAATCGGGTCTCTGTTTGCCCTACCCCAGAAGTTTAACAGTGCATTTTACTCGCCATTTCATGCTCTTTGAGATGCCGCTTAGCCCAATACGCTATCTGAAATAGGAGCGACGTAAATTCAACAAATGTGACAGAATTTCCCTGAATACTTATATTAACCTTAATGTAAAATGATCTAATCGGGTCTCTGTTCGCCCTACCCTAGAGGTTTAATAGTGCATTTCACTCGCCATTTCATGCGCTTTGAGATGCCGCTTAGCCCAATACGCTATCTGAAATAGGAGCGACGTAAATAGAACAATTGTGATAGAATTTCGCTGAATTCTTATATTAACCATAATATAAAATGATCTAATCGGGTCTCTGATTGCCCTAACATAGAAGTTTGGTAGTGCATTTCACTCGCCCTTCCACGCTCTTTATGATGCCGCGTAGCCCAGTACGCTATCAGAAATAGGAGCGACGTAAGTTGAACAAATGTGATAGAATTACGCTGAATTCTTATATTAACCGTAATATAAAATGATCTAATCGGGTCTCTGTTTGCCCTACCCTAGAAGTTTAATAGTGCATTTTACTCGACATTTCATGCGCTTTGAGATGCCGCTTAGACCAATACGCTATCTGAAATAGGAGCGACGTAAAGTGAACAAATGTGACAGAATTTCGCTGAATTCTTATATTAACCAAAATATAAAATGATCTAATCGGGTCTCTGATTGCCCTAACATAGAAGTTTGGTAGTGCATTTTACTCGTCATTTCATGCGCTTTGAGATGCCGCTTAGCCCAATACGCTATCTGAAATAGGAGCGATATAAATTGAACAAATGTGATAGAATTTCGCTGAATTCTTTTATTAACCATAATGTAAAATGATCTAATCGGGTCTCTGTTTGCCCTACCCTATAAGTTTAATAGTGCATTTTACTCGCCATTTCATGCACTTTGAGATGCCTCTTATCTCAATACGCTATCTGAAAGATGAGCGACGTAAATTGAACAAATGTGATAGAATTACGCTGCATTCTTATATTATCCGTATTATAAAATGATCTAATCGGGTCTCTGTTTGCCTTACCCTAGAAGTTTAATAGTGCATTTTACTCGCCATTTCACGCGCTTTGAGATGACGCATAGCCCAATACGCTATCGGAAATAGGAGCGACGTAAGTTGAACAAACGTGATAGAATTACGCTGGATTCTTATATTAACCGTAATATAAAATGATCTAATCGGGTCTCTGTTTGCCTTACCCTAGAAGTTTAATAGTGCATTTTACTCGCCATTTCATGCGCTTTGAGATGCCGCTTTGCCCAATTAGCTACCTGAAATAGGAGCGACGTAAATTGAAGAAATGTGATAGTATTTCGCTGAATTCTTATATTAACCAAAATATAAAATGATCTAATCGGGTCTCTGATTGCCCTATCATAGAAGTTTAATAGTGCATTTTACTCGCCATTCCGCGCGCTTTAAGATGCCGCCTAGCCCAGTACGCTATCTGAAATAGGAGCAACGTAAATTGAACAAACGTGATAGAATTTTGCTGAATTCTTAAATTAACCATAATATAAAATGATCTAATCGGGTCTCTGTTTGCCCTACCTTAGAAGTTTAATAGGGAATTTTACTCGCCATTTCTTGCGCTTTGAGAAGCCGCTTAGCCCAATACTCTATCTGAAATAGGAGCTACGTAAATTGAACAAATGTGATAGAATTTCACTGAATTCTTAAATTAACCATAATATAAAATGATCTAATCGGGTCTCTGTTTGCCCTACCCAAGAAGTTTAATATTCCATTTTACTCGCCATTTCATGCGCTTTGAGATGCCGCTTAGACCAATACGCTATCTGAAATAGGAGCGACGTAAATTGAACAAATGTGATAGAATTTCCCTGAATTCTTATATTAACATTAATGTAAAATGATCTAATCGGGTCTCTGTTCGCCCTACCCTAGAAGTTTAATAGTGCATTTCACTCGCCATTTCATGCGCTTTGAGATGCCGCTTAGCCCAATACGCTATCTGAAATAGGAGCGACGTAAATAGAACAATTGTGATAGAATTTCGCTGAATTCTTATATTAACCTTAATGTAAAATGATCTAATCGGGTGTCTGTTTGCCCTACCCTAGAAGTTTAATAGTGCATTTTACTCGCCATTTCATGCGCTTTGAGATGCCGCTTAGCCCAATACGCTATCTGAAATAGGAGCGACGTAAGTTGAACAAATGTGATAGAATTACGCTGAATTCTTATATTAACCGTAATATAAAATGATCTAATCGGGACTCTGTTTGCCTTATCCTTGAAGTGTAATAGTGCATTTTACTCGCCATTTCATGCGCTTTGAGATGCCGCCTAGCCCAATACGCTATCTGAAATAGGAGCGACGTAAGTTGAACAAATGTGATAGAATTACGCTGAATTCTTATATTAACCGTAATATAAAATGATCTAATCGGGTCTCTGTTTGCCTTATCCTTGAAGTGTAATAGTGCATTTTACACGCCATTTCATGCGCTTTGAGATGCCGCTTAGCCCAACACGCTATCGGAAGTAGGAGCGACGTAAATTGAACAAATGTGATAGAATTTCCCTGAATTGTTATATTAACCTTAATGTAAAATGATCTAATCGGGTCTCTGTTTGCCCTACCCTATAAGTTTAATAGTGCATTTTACTCGCCATTTCATGCGCTTTGAGATGCCGCTTAGCCCAATACGCTATCTGAAATAGGAGCGACGTAAATTGAACAAATGTGATAGAATTTTGCTGAATTCTTAAATTAACCATAATATTAGATGATCTAATCGGGTCTCTGTTTGCCCTACCCTAGAAGTTTAATAGTGCATTTTACTCGCCATTTCATGCGCTTTGAGATGCTGCTTAGCCCAATACGCTATCTGAAATAGGAGCGACGTAAGTTGCACAAATGTGATAGAATTACGCTGAATTCTTATATTAACCGTAATATAAAATGATCTAATCGGGTCTCTGTTTGCCTTATCCTAGAAGTGTAATAGTGCATTTTACTCGCCATTTCATGCGCTTTGAGATGCCGCTTAGCCCAAGACGCTATCGGAAGTAGGAGCGACGTAAATTGAACAAATGTGATAGAATTTCGCTGAATTCTTAAATTAACCATAATATAAAATGATCTGATCGGGGCTCTGTTTGCCCTACCCTAGAAGTTTAATAGTGCATTTTACTCGCCATTTCTTGCGCTTTGAGATGCCGCTTATCTCAATACGCTGTCTGAAATATGAGCGACGTAAATTGAACAAATGTGATAGAATTTCCCTGAATTCTTATATTAACCATAATGTAAAATGATCTAATCGAGTCTCTATTCGCCCTAGCCTAGAAGTTTAATAGTGCATTTTATTCGGCATTTCATGCGCTTTGAGATGCCGCTTAGCCCAATACGCTATCTGAAATAGGAGCGACGTAAATTGAACAAATGTGATAGAATTTCCTTGAAATCTTATATTAAACAAAATATAAAATGATCTAATCGGGTCTCTGATTGCCCTATCATACAAGTTTAGCAGTGCATTTTACTCGCCCTCCCACGCGCTTTAAGATGCCGTCTAGCCCAGTACGCTATCTGAAATAGGAGCGACGTAAGTTGAACAAATGTGATAGAATTACGCTGAATTCTTATATTAACCATAATATAAAATGATCTAATCGGGTCTCTGTTTGCCTTACCCTAGAAGTTTAATAGTGCATTGTACTCGCCATTTCATGTGCTTTGAGATGCCACGTAGCCCAATACGCTATCTGAATTAGGAGCGACGTAAGTTGAACAAATGTGATAGAATTTCGCTGAATTCATTTATTAACCATAATGTAAAATGATCTAATCGGGTTTCTGTTCGCCCTAACCTAGAAGTTTAATAGTGAATTTAATCGCCATTTCATGTGCTTTGAGATGCCCTTAGCCCAATACGCTATCTGAAATAGGAGCGACGTAAATTGAACAAATGTGATAGAATTTCGCTGAATTCTTATATTAACCAAAATATAAAATGATCTAATCGGGTCTCTGATTGCCCTATCATAGAAGTTTAATAGTGCATTGTATTCGCCATTTTATGTGCTTTGAGATGCCGCGTAGCCCAATACGCTATCTGAAATAGGAGCGACGTAAATTGAACAAATGTGATAGAATTTCCCTGAAATCTTATATTGAACAAAATATAAAATGATCTAATCGGGTCTCTGATTGCCCTATCATAGAAGTTTAATAGTGCATTTTACTAGCCAGTCCACGCGCTTTAAGATGCCCCCTAGCCCAGTACGCTATCTGAAATAGGAGCGACGTAAGTTGAACAAATGTGATAGAATTACGCTGAATTCTTATATTAACCGTAATATATAATGATCAAATCGGGTCTCTGTTTGCCTTACCCTAGAAGTTTGATACTGCATTTTACTCTCCATTTCATGCGCTTTGAGATGCCGATTTGCCCAATACGCTATCTGAAATAGGAGCGACGTACATTGAACAAATGTGATAGAATTTCCTTGAAATCTTATATTAAACAAAACATAAAATGATCTAATCGGGTCTCTGATTGCCCTATCATACAAGTTTAGTAGTGCATTTTACTCGCCCTTCCACGCGCTTTAAGATGCCGCCTAGCCCAGTACGCTATCTGAAATAGGAGCGACGTAAGCTGAACAAATGTGATAGAATTACGCTCCATTCTTATATTAACCATAATATAAAATGATCCAATCGGGTCTCTGTTTGCCTTACCCTAGAAGTTTAATAGTGCATTGTACTCGCCATTTCATGCGCTCTGAGATGCCGCGTAGCCCAATACGCTATCTGAAATAGGAGCGACGTAAATTGAACAAATGTGATAGAATTTCGCTGAATTCTCATATTAACATTAATGTAAAATGATCTAATCGGGTCTCTGATTGCCCTATCATAGAAGTTTAATAGTGCATTTTACTCGCCATTCCACGCGCTTTAAGATGCCGCCCAGCCAAGTACGCTATCTGAAATAGGAGCGACGTAAATTGAACAAATGTGATAGAATTACGCTGCATTCTTATATTAACCGTAATATAAAATGTTCTAATCGGGTCTCTGATTGCCCTATCATAGAAGTTTAATAGTGCATTGTATTCGCCATTTCATGTGCTTTGAGATGCCGCGTAGCCCAATACGCTATCTGAAATAGGAGCGACGTAAATTGAACAAATGTGATAGAATTACGCTGAATTCTTATATTAACCATAATATAAAATGATCTAATCGGGTCTCTGTTTGCCTTACCCTAGAAGTTTAATAGTGCATTGTACTCGCCATTTCATGTGCTTTGACATGCCGCTTAGCCCAATACGCTATCTGAAATAGGAGCGACGTAAATTGAACAAATGTGATAGAATTTCGCTGCATTCTTATATTATCCAAAATATAAAATGATCTAATTGGGTCTCTGATTGCCCTATCATAGAAGATTAATAGTGCATTTTACTCGCCACTCCACGCGCTTTAGAATGCCGCCTAGCCCAGTACGCTATCCGAAATAGGAGCGACGTAAATTGAACGAATGTGATAGAATTTTGCTGAATTCTGATAATAACCGTAATATAAAATGATCTAATCGGGTCTCTGTTTGCCTTATCCTTGAAGTGTAATAGTGCATTTTACTCGCCATTTCATGCGCTTTGAGATGCCGCCTAGCCCAATACGCTATCTGAAATAGGAGCGACGTAAGTTGAACAAATGTGATAGAATTACGCTGGATTCTTATATTAACCGTAATATAAAATGATCTAATCGGGTCTCTGTTTGCCTTATCCTTGAAGTGTAATAGTGCATTATACACGCCATTTCATGCGCTTTGAGATGCCGCTTAGCCCAACACGCTATCGGAAGTAGGAGCGACGTAAATTGAACAAATGTGATAGAATTTACCTGAATTGTTATATTAACCTTAATGTAAAATGATCTAATCGGGTCTCTGTTTGCCTTACCCTATAAGTTTAATAGTGCATTTTACTCGCCATTTCATGCGCTTTGAGATGCCGCTTAGCCCAATACGCTATCTGAAATAGGAGCGACGTAAATTGAACAAATGTGATAGAATTTTGCTGAATTCTTAAATTAACCATAATATTAGATGATCTAATCGGGTCTCTGTTTGCCCTACCCTAGAAGTTTAATAGTGCATTTTACTCGCCATTTCATGCGCTTTGAGATGCCGCTTAGCCCAATACGCTATCTGAAATAGGAGCGACGTAAGTTGAACAAATGTGATAGAATTACGCTGAATTCTTATATTAACCGTAATATAAAATGATCTAATCGGGTCTCTGTTTGCCTTATCCTAGAAGTGTAATAGTGCATTTTACTCGCCATTTCATGCGCTTTGAGATGCCGCTTAGCCCAAGACGCTATCGGAAGTAGGAGCGACGTAAATTGAACAAATGTGATAGAATTTCGCTGAATTCTTAAATTAACCATAATATAAAATGATCTGATCGGGGCTCTGTTTGCCCTACCCTAGAAGTTTAATAGTGCATTTTACTCGCCATTTCTTGCGCTTTGAGATGCCGCTTATCTCAATACGCTGTCTGAAATATGAGCGACGTAAATTGAACAAATGTGATAGAATTTCCCTGAATTCTTATATTAACCATAATGTAAAATCATCTAATCGAGTCTCTGTTCGCCCTAGCCTAGAAGTTTAATAGTGCATTTTATTCGGCATTTCATGCGCTTTGAGATGCCGCTTAGCCCAATACGCTATCTGAAATAGGAGCGACGTAAATTGAACAAATGTGATAGAATTTCCTTGAAATCTTATATTAAACAAAATATAAAATGATCTAATCGGGTCTCTGATTGCCCTATCATACAAGTTTAGCAGTGCATTTTACTCGCCCTCCCACGCGCTTTAAGATGCCGTCTAGCCCAGTACGCTATCTGAAATAGGAGCGACGTAAGTTGAACAAATGTGATAGAATTACGCTGAATTCTTATATTAACCATAATATAAAATGATCTAATCGGGTCTCTGTTTGCCTTACCCTAGAAGTTTAATAGTGCATTGTACTCGCCATTTCATGTGCTTTGAGATGCCACGTAGCCCAATACGCTATCTGAATTAGGAGCGACGTAAGTTGAACAAATGTGATAGAATTTCGCTGAATTCATTTATTAACCATAATGTAAAATGATCTAATCGGGTCTCTGTTCGCCCTAACCTAGAAGTTTAATAGTGAATTTAATCGCCATTTCATGTGCTTTGAGATGCCCTTAGCCCAATACGCTATCTGAAATAGGAGCGACGTAAATTGAACAAATGTGATAGAATTTCGCTGAATTCTTATATTAACCAAAATATAAAATGATCTAATCGGGTCTCTGATTGCCCTATCATAGAAGTTTAATAGTGCATTGTATTCGCCATTTTATGTGCTTTGAGATGCCGCGTAGCCCAATACGCTATCAGAAATAGGAGCGACGTAAATTGAACAAATGTGATAGAATTTCCCTGAAATCTTATATTGAACAAAATATAAAATGATCTAATCGGGTCTCTGTTTGCCTTACCCTAGAAGTTTGATACTGCATTTTACTCTCCATTTCATGCGCTTTGAGATGCCGATTTGCCCAATACGCTATCTGAAATAGGAGCGACGTACATTGAACAAATGTGATAGAATTTCCTTGAAATCTTATATTAAACAAAACATAAAATGATCTAATCGGGTCTCTGATTGCCCTATCATACAAGTTTAGTAGTGCATTTTACTCGCCCTTCCACGCGCTTTAAGATGCCGCCTAGCCCAGTACGCTATCTGAAATAGGAGCGACGTAAGCTGAACAAATGTGATAGAATTACGCTCCATTCTTATATTAACCATAATATAAAATGATCCAATCGGGTCTCTGTTTGCCTTACCCTAGAAGTTTAATAGTGCATTGTACTCGCCATTTCATGCGCTCTGAGATGCCGCGTAGCCCAATACGCTATCTGAAATAGGAGCGACGTAAATTGAACAAATGTGATAGAATTTCGCTGAATTCTCATATTAACATTAATGTAAAATGATCTAATCGGGTCTCTGATTGCCCTATCATAGAAGTTTAATAGTGCATTTTACTCGCCATTCCACGCGCTTTAAGATGCCGCCCAGCCAAGTACGCTATCTGAAATAGGAGCGACGTAAATTGAACAAATGTGATAGAATTACGCTGAATTCTTATATTAACCATAATATAAAATGATCTAATCGGGTCTCTGTTTGCCTTACCCTAGAAGTTTAATAGTGCATTGTACTCGCCATTTCATGTGCTTTGACATGCCGCTTAGCCCAATACGCTATCTGAAATAGGAGCGACGTAAATTGAACAAATGTGATAGAATTTCGCTGCATTCTTATATTATCCAAAATATAAAATGATCTAATTGGGTCTCTGATTGCCCTATCATAGAAGATTAATAGTGCATTTTACTCGCCACTCCACGCGCTTTAGAATGCCGCCTAGCCCAGTACGCTATCCGAAATAGGAGCGACGTAAATTGAACGAATGTGATAGAATTTTGCTGAATTCTGATAATAACCGTAATATAAAATGATCTAATCGGGTCTCTGTTTGCCTTATCCTTGAAGTGTAATAGTGCATTTTACTCGCCATTTCATGCGCTTTGAGATGCCGCCTAGCCCAATACGCTATCTGAAATAGGAGCGACGTAAGTTGAACAAATGTGATAGAATTACGCTGGATTCTTATATTAACCGTAATATAAAATGATCTAATCGGGTCTCTGTTTGCCTTATCCTTGAAGTGTAATAGTGCATTTTACACGCCATTTCATGCGGTTTGAGATGCCGCTTAGCCCAACACGCTATCGGAAGTAGGAGCGACGTAAATTGAACAAATGTGATAGAATTTACCTGAATTGTTATATTAACCTTAATGTAAAATGATCTAATCGGGTCTCTGTTTGCCTTACCCTATAAGTTTAATAGTGCATTTTACTCGCCATTTCATGCGCTTTGAGATGCCGCTTAGCCCAATACGCTATCTGAAATAGGAGCGACGTAAATTGAACAAATGTGATAGAATTTTGCTGAATTCTTAAATTAACCATAATATTAGATGATCTAATCGGGTCTCTGTTTGCCCTACCCTAGAAGTTTAATAGTGCATTTTACTCGCCATTTCATGCGCTTTGAGATGCCGCTTAGCCCAATACGCTATCTGAAATAGGAGCGACGTAAGTTGAACAAATGTGATAGAATTACGCTGAATTCTTATATTAACCGTAATATAAAATGATCTAATCGGGTCTCTGTTTGCCTTATCCTAGAAGTGTAATAGTGCATTTTACTCGCCATTTCATGCGCTTTGAGATGCCGCTTAGCCCAAGACGCTATCGGAAGTAGGAGCGACGTAAATTGAACAAATGTGATAGAATTTCGCTGAATTCTTAAATTAACCATAATATAAAATGATCTGATCGGGGCTCTGTTTGCCCTACCCTAGAAGTTTAATAGTGCATTTTACTCGCCATTTCTTGCGCTTTGAGATGCCGCTTATCTCAATACGCTGTCTGAAATATGAGCGACGTAAATTGAACAAATGTGATAGAATTTCCCTGAATTCTTATATTAACCATAATGTAAAATCATCTAATCGAGTCTCTGTTCGCCCTAGCCTAGAAGTTTAATAGTGCATTTTATTCGGCATTTCATGCGCTTTGAGATGCCGCTTAGCCCAATACGCTATCTGAAATAGGAGCGACGTAAATTGAACAAATGTGATAGAATTTCCTTGAAATCTTATATTAAACAAAATATAAAATGATCTAATCGGGTCTCTGATTGCCCTATCATACAAGTTTAGCAGTGCATTTTACTCGCCCTCCCACGCGCTTTAAGATGCCGTCTAGCCCAGTACGCTATCTGAAATAGGAGCGACGTAAGTTGAACAAATGTGATAGAATTACGCTGAATTCTTATATTAACCATAATATAAAATGATCTAATCGGGTCTCTGTTTGCCTTACCCTAGAAGTTTAATAGTGCATTGTACTCGCCATTTCATGTGCTTTGAGATGCCACGTAGCCCAATACGCTATCTGAATTAGGAGCGACGTAAGTTGAACAAATGTGATAGAATTTCGCTGAATTCATTTATTAACCATAATGTAAAATGATCTAATCGGGTCTCTGTTCGCCCTAACCTAGAAGTTTAATAGTGAATTTAATCGCCATTTCATGTGCTTTGAGATGCCCTTAGCCCAATACGCTATCTGAAATAGGAGCGACGTAAA
>CAKAJE020000377.1:0-35734 GCA_916610135.2 Macropis europaea
TATGATCTGATCGGGTTTCTGTTACCCCTAGCCGAGAAGTTTAAGAGTGCATTTTATTCGCCATTTCATGCGCTTGGAGATGCCGCTTAGCCCAATAAGCTATCTGAAATAGGAGCGACGTAAATAGAACAATTGTGATAGAATTTCGCTGAATTCTTATATTAACCAAAATATAAAATGATCTAATCGGGTCTCTGATTGCCCTATCATAGAAGTTTAATAGTGCATTTTACTCGCCAATCCACGCGCTTTAAGATTCCGCCTAGCCCAGTACGCTATCTGAAATAGGAGCGACGTAAATTGAACAAATGTGATAGAATTTGGCTGAATTCTTAAATTAACCATAATATAAAATGATCTAATCGCGTCTCTGTTTGCCCTACCCTAGAAGTTTAATAGTGCATTTTACTCGCCATTTCATGCGCTTTGAGATGGCGCTTAGCCCAATACGCTATCTGAATTAGGAGCGACGTAAATTGAACAAATGTGATAGAATTTGGCTGAATTCTTAAATTAACCATAATATAAAATGATCTAATCGGGTCTCTGTTTGCCTTACCCTAGTAGTTTAATAGTGCATTTTACTCGCCATTTCATGCGATTTGAGATGCCGCTTAGCCCAATACGCTATCTGAAATAGGAGCGACGTAAATTGAACAAATGTGATAGAATTTCCCTGAAATCTTATATTAAACAAAATATAAAATGATCTAAACGGGACTCTGATTGCCCTATCATAGAAGTTTAGTAGTGCATTTTACTCGCCATTCCACGCGCTTTAAGATGCCGCCTAGCCCAGTACGCTATCTAAATTAGGAGCGACGTAAGTTGAACAAATGTGATGGGATTACGCTGAATTCTTATATTAACCGTAATATAAAATGATCTAATCGGGTCTCTGTTTGCCTTATCCTAGAAGTTTAGTATTGCATTTTACTCGCCATTTCATGCGCTTTGAGATGCCGCCGAGCCCAGTACGCTATCTGAAATAGGAGCGACGTAAATTGAACAAATGTGATAGAATTTCGCTGAATTCTTATATTAACCAAAATATAAAATGATCTAATCGGGTCTCTGTTTGCCGTATCCTAGAAGTTTAGTATTGCACTTTACTCGCCATTTCATGCGCTTTGAGATGCCGCTTAGCCCAATACGCTATCTGAAATAGGAGCGACGTAAATTGAACAAATGTGATAGAATTTTGCTGAATTCTTAAATTAACCATAATATAAAATGATCTAATCGGGTCTCTGTTTGCCCTACCCTAGAAGTTTAATAGTGCATTTTACTCGCCATTTCATGCGCTTTGAGATGCCGCTTAGCCCAATGCGCTATCTGAAATAGGAGCGACGTAAATTGAACAAATGTGATAGAATTTCGCCGAATTCTTAAATTATCTATAATATAAAATGATCTAATCGGGTCACTGATTGCCCTACCCTAGAAGTTTAATAGTGCATTTTACTCGCCATTTCATGCGCTTTGAGATGCCGCTTAGCCCAATACGCTATCTGAAATATGAGCGACGAAAGTTGAACAAATGTGATAGAATTTCGCTGAATTATTTTATTAACCAGAATGTAAAATGATCTAATCTGGTCTCTGTTCGCCCTAGCCTTGAAGTTTAATAGTGGATTTTACTCGGCATTCCACGCGCTTTAAGATGCCGCCTCTCCCAGTACGCTTTCTGAAATAGAAGCGACCTAAATTGAACGAATGTGATAGAATTTTGCTGAATTCTTAAATTAACCATAATATAAAATGATCTAATCGGGTCTCTGCTTGCCCTACTCTAGAAGTTTAATAGTGCATTTTAGTCGCCATTTCATGCGCTTTGAGATGCCGCTTCGCCCAATACGCTATCTGAAATAGGAGCGACGTAAATTAAACAAATGTGATAGAATCTCGCTGAATACTTATATTAACCTTAATGTAAAATGATCTAATCGGGTCTCTGTTCGCCCTACCCTAGAAGTTTAATAGTGCATTTTACTCGCCATTTCATGGGCTTTGAGAAGCCGCTTATCCCAATACGCTATCTGAAATAGGAGCTACGTAAATTGAACAAATGTGATAGAATTTTGCTGAATTCTTAAATTAACCACAATATAAAATGATCTAATCGGGTCTCTGTTTGCCCTACCCTAGTAGTTTAATTGTGCATTTTACTCGCCATTTCATGCGCTTTTCCATGCCGCTTATCCCAATACGCTATTTGAAATAGGAGCGACGTAAGTTGAACAAATGTGATAGAATTTCGCTGAATTCTTAAATTAACCATAACATAAAATGATCTAATCGGGTCTCTGTTTGCCTTATCCTAGACGTTTGATAGTGCATTTTACTGGCCATTTCATGCGCTTTGAGATGCCGCTTAGCCCAATACGCTATCTGAAATAGGAGCGACGTAAATTGAACAAATGCGATAGAATTTCCCTGAAATATTATATTAAACAAAATATAAAATGATCTAATCGGGTCTCTGATTGCCCTATCATAGAGGTTTAGTAGTGCATTTTACTCGCCATTCCACGCGCTTTAAGATGCCGCCTAGCCCAGTACGCTACCTGAAATAGGAGCGACGTAAGTTGAACAAATGTGATAGAATTTCGCTGAATTCTTTTATTTAACATAATGTAAAATAATCTCATCGGATCTCTGTTCGCCCTAGCCTAGAACTTTAATAGTGCATTTTATTCGCCATTTCATACGCTTTGAGATGCCGCTTTGCCCAATACGCTATCTGAAATAGGAGCGACGTAAATTAAACAAATGTGATAGAATTTCCCTGAAATCTTATATTAACCTTAATGTAAAATTATCTAATCGGGTCTCTGTTTGCGCTACCCTAGAACTTTAATAGTGCATTTTACTCGTCATTTCATGCGCTTTGAGATGCCGCTTAGCCTAATACGCTATCTGAAATAGGAGCGATATAAGTTGAACAAATGTGATAGAATTTCGCTGAATTCTTTTATTAAACATAATGTAAAATGATCTAATCTGGTCTCTGTTCGCCCTAGCCTTGAAGTTTAATAGTGGATTTTACTCGGCATTCCACGCGCTTTAAGATGCCGCCTCTCCCAGTACGCTTTCTGAAATAGGAGCGACCTAAATTGAACGAATGTGATAGAATTTTGCTGAATTCTTAAATTAACCATAATATAAAATGATCTAATCGGGTCTCTGCTTGCCCTACCCTAGAAGTTTAATAGTGAATTTTAGTCGCCATTTCATGCGCTTTGAGATGCCGCTTCGCCCAATACGCTATCTCAAATAGGAGCGACGTAAATTAAACAAATGTGATAGAATTTCCCTGAAATCTTATATTAAACAAAATATAAAATGATCTAATCGGGTCTCTGGTTGCCCTATCATAGAAGTTTAGCAGTGCATTTTACTCGCCATTCCACGCGCTTTAAGATGCCGCCTAGCCCAGTACGCTATCTAAATTAGGAGCGACGTAAGTTGAACAAATGTGATAGAATTACGCTGAATTCTTATATTAACCGTAATATAAAATGATCTAATCGGTTCTCTGTTTGCCTTATCCTAGAAGTTTAGTATTGCATTTTACTCGCCATTTCATGCGCTTTGAGATGCCGCTTACCCCAATACGCTATCTGAAATAGGAGCGACGTAAATTGAGCAAATGTGATAGAATTTTGCTGAATTCTTAAATTAACCATAATATAAAATGATCTAATCGCGTGACTGTTTGCCCTACCCTAGAAGTTTAATAGTGCATTTCACTCGTCATTCCATGCGCTTTGAGATGCCGCTAAGCCCAATAAGCTATCTGTAATAGGAGCGACGTAAATTGAACAAATGTGATAGACTTACGCTGAATTCTTATATTAACCGTATATGATATAAAATGATGTGATCGGTTCTCTGATTGCCCTATCATAGAAGTTTAATAGTGCACTTTACTCGACATTCCACGCGCTTTAAGATGCCGTCTAGCCCAGTACGCTATCTGAAATAGGAACGACGTAAGTTGAACAAATGTGATAGAATTACGCTGAATTCTTATATTAACCGTAATATAAAATGATCTAATCGGGTCTCTGTTTGCCTTATCCTAGAAGTTTAATAGTGCATTTCACTCGTCATTTCATGCGCTTTGAGACGCCGCTTCGCCCAATAAGCTATTTGAAATAGGAGCGACGTAAATTGAACAAATGTGATAGAATTTCGCTGAATTCTTAAAGTAACCTTAATATAAAATGATCTAATCGGGTCTCTGATTGCCCTAGGATAGAAGTTTAATAATGCATTTTGCTCGCCATTTCATGCGCTTTGAGATGCCGCTGAGCCCAATACGCTATTTGAAATAGGAGCGACGTAAATTGAACAAATGTGATAGAATTTCACTGAATTCTTATATTAACCAAAATATAAAATGATCTAATCGTGTCTCTGTTCGCCCTACCATAGAAGTCTAATGGTGCATTTCACTCGCCATTTCATGCGCTTTGAGATGCCGCTTAGCCCAATACGCTATCTGAAATAGGAGCGACGTAAGTTGAACAAATGTGATAGAATTTCGCTGAATTCGTTTATTAACCATAACGTAAAATAACCTAACCGGGTCTCTGTTTGCCCTACCCTAGAAGTTTAATAGTGCATTTCACTCGTCATTTCATGCGCTTTGAGATGCCGCTAAGCCCAATAAGCTATCTGTAATAGAAGCGACGTAAATTGAACAAATGTGATAGAATTTCGTTGAATTCTTATATTAACCAAAATATAAAATGATCTAATCGGGTCTCTGATTGCCCTATCATTGAAGTTTAATAGTGCATTTTACTCGCCATTTCATGCGCCTTCAGATGCCGCTTAGCCCAATAAGCTATCTGAAATAGGAGCGACGTAAATTGAACAAATGTGATAGAATTTCGCTGAATTCTTATATTAACCGTAATATAAAATGATCTAATCGGGTCTCTGATTGCCCTATCATAGAAGATTAATAGTGCATTTTACTCGCCACTCCACGCGCTTTAAGATGCCGCCTAGCCCAGTACGCTATCTAAATTAGGAGCGACGTAAGTTAAACAAATGTGATAGAATTTCGCTCAATTCTTAAATTAACCATAACATAAAATGATCTAATCGGGTCTCTGTTTGCCCTACCCTAGAAGTTTAATAGTGCATTTTACTCGCCATTTCATGCGCTTTGAGATGCCGCTTAGCCCAATACGCTATCTGAAATAGGAGCGACGAAAGTTGAACAAAGGTGATAGAATTTCGCTGAATTATTTTATTAACCAGAATGTAAAATGATCTAATCTGGTCTCTGTTCGCCCTAGCCTAGAAGTTTAATAGTGGATTTTCCTCGGCATTCCACGCGCTTTAAGATGCCGCCTATCCCAGTACGCTATCTGAAATAGGAGTGACCTAAATTGAACGAATGTGATAGAATTTTGCTGAATTCTTAAATTAACCATAATATAAAATGATCTAATCGGGTCTCTCCTTGCCCCACCCTAGAAGTTTAATAGTGCATTTTAGTCGCCATTTCATGCGCTTTGAGATGCCGCTTCGCCCAATACGCTATCTGAAATAGGAGCGACGTAAATTAAACAAATGTGATAGAATTTCCCTGAAATCTTATATTAAACAAAATATAAAATGATCTAATCGGGTCTCTGATTGCCCTATCATAGAAGTTTAGCAGTGCATTTTACTCGCCATTCCACGCGCTTTAAGATGCCGCCTAGCCCAGTACGCTATCTAAATTAGGAGCGACGTAAGTTAAACAAATGTGATAGAATTTCGCTCAATTCTTAAATTAACCATAACATAAAATGATCTAATCGGGTCTCTGTTGGCCCTACCCTAGAAGTTTAATAGTGCATTTTACTCGCCACTTGATGCGCTTTGAGATGCCGCTTAGTGCAATACGCTATCTGAAATATGAGCGACGTAAATTGAACATATGTGATAGAATTTCGCTGAATTCTTATATTAACCAAAATATAAAATGATCTAATCGGGTCTCTGTTTGCCCTACCCTAGAAGTTTAATAGTGCATTTCACTCGTCATTTCATGCGCTTTGAGATGCCGCTAAGCACAATAAGCTATCTGAAATACGAGCGACGTAAATAGAACAATTGTGATAGAATTTCGCTGAATTCTTATATTAACCAAAATATAAAATGATCTAATCGGGTCTCTGATTGCCCTATCATAGAAGTTTAGCAGTGCATTTTATTCGCCATTCCACGCACTTTAAGATGCCGCCTAGCCCAGTACGCTATCTAAATTAGGAGCGACGTAAGTTGAACAAATGTGATAGAATTACGCTGAATTCTTATATTAACCGTAATATAAAATGATCTAATCGGGTCTCTGTTTGCCTTATCCTAGAAGTTTAGTATTGCATTTTACTCGCCATTTCATGCGCTTTGAGATGCCGCTTAGCCCAATACGCTATCCGAAATAGGAGCGACGTAAATTGAACAAATGTGATAGAATTTCGCCGAATTCTTAAATTAACCATAATATAAAATGATCTAATCGGGTCTCTGCTTGCCCTACCCTAGAAGTTTAATAGTGCATTTTAGTCGCCATTTCATGCGCTTTGAGATGCCGCTTCGCCCAATACGCTATCTGAAATAGGAGCGACGTAAATTAAACAAATGTGATAGAATTTCCCTGAAATCTTATATTAACCTTAATGTAAAATTATCTAATCGGGTCTCTGTTTGCGCTACCCTAGAACTTTAATAGTGCATTTTACTCGTCATTTCATGCGCTTTGAGATGCCGCTTAGCCTAATACGCTATCTGAAATAGGAGCGATATAAGTTGAACAAATGTGATAGAATTTCGCTGAATTCTTTTATTAAACATAATGTAAAATGATCTAATCTGGTCTCTGTTCGCCCTAGCCTTGAAGTTTAATAGTGGATTTTACTCGGCATTCCACGCGCTTTAAGATGCCGCCTCTCCCAGTACGCTTTCTGAAATAGGAGCGACCTAAATTGAACGAATGTGATAGAATTTTGCTGAATTCTTAAATTAACCATAATATAAAATGATCTAATCGGGTCTCTGCTTGCCCTACCCTAGAAGTTTAATAGTGAATTTTAGTCGCCATTTCATGCGCTTTGAGATGCCGCTTCGCCCAATACGCTATCTCAAATAGGAGCGACGTAAATTAAACAAATGTGATAGAATTTCCCTGAAATTATATATTAAACAAAATATAAAATGATCTAATCGGGTCTCTGGTTGCCCTATCATAGAAGTTTAGCAGTGCATTTTACTCGCCATTCCACGCGCTTTAAGATGCCGCCTAGCCCAGTACGCTATCTAAATTAGGAGCGACGTAAGTTGAACAAATGTGATAGAATTACGCTGAATTCTTATATTAACCGTAATATAAAATGATCTAATCGGTTCTCTGTTTGCCTTATCCTAGAAGTTTAGTATTGCATTTTACTCGCCATTTCATGCGCTTTGACATGCCGCTTACCCCAATACGCTATCTGAAATAGGAGCGACGTAAATTGAGCAAATGTGATAGAATTTTGCTGAATTCTTAAATTAACCATAATATAAAATGATCTAATCGCGTGACTGTTTGCCCTACCCTAGAAGTTTAATAGTGCATTTCACTCGTCATTCCATGCGCTTTGAGATGCCGCTAAGCCCAATAAGCTATCTGTAATAGGAGCGACGTAAATTGAACAAATGTGATAGACTTACGCTGAATTCTTATATTAACCGTATATGATATAAAATGATCTGATCGGTTCTCTGATTGCCCTATCATAGAAGTTTAATAGTGCACTTTACTCGACATTCCACGCGCTTTAAGATGCCGTCTAGCCCAGTACGCTATCTGAAATAGGAACGACGTAAGTTGAACAAATGTGATAGAATTACGCTGAATTCTTATATTAACCGTAATATAAAATGATCTAATCGGGTCTCTGTTTGCCTTATCCTAGAAGTTTAATAGTGCATTTCACTCGTCATTTCATGCGCTTTGAGACGCCGCTTCGCCCAATAAGCTATTTGAAATAGGAGCGACGTAAATTGAACAAATGTGATAGAATTTCGCTGAATTCTTAAAGTAACCTTAATATAAAATGATCTAATCGGGTCTCTGATTGCCCTAGGATAGAAGTTTAATAATGCATTTTGCTCGCCATTTCATGCGCTTTGAGATGCCGCTGAGCCCAATACGCTATTTGAAATAGGAGCGACGTAAATTGAACAAATGTGATAGAATTTCACTGAATTCTTATATTAACCAAAATATAAAATGATCTAATCGTGTCTCTGTTCGCCCTACCATAGAAGTCTAATGGTGCATTTCACTCGCCATTTCATGCGCTTTGAGATGCCGCTTAGCCCAATACGCTATCTGAAATAGGAGCGACGTAAGTTGAACAAATGTGATAGAATTTCGCTGAATTCTTTTATTAACCATAATGTAAAATAACCTAATCGGGTCTCTGTTTGCCCTACCCTAGAAGTTTAATAGTGCATTTCACTCGTCATTTCATGCGCTTTGAGATGCCGCTAAGCCCAATAAGCTATCTGTAATAGAAGCGACGTAAATTGAACAAATGTGATAGAATTTCGTTGAATTCTTATATTAACCAAAATATAAAATGATCTAATCGGGTCTCTGATTGCCCTATCATTGAAGTTTAATAGTGCATTTTACTCGCCATTTCATGCGCCTTCAGATGCCGCTTAGCCCAATAAGCTATCTGAAATAGGAGCGACGTAAATTGAACAAATGTGATAGAATTTCGCTGAATTCTTATATTAACCGTAATATAAAATGATCTAATCGGGTCTCTGATTGCCCTATCATAGAAGATTAATAGTGCATTTTACTCGCCACTCCACGCGCTTTAAGATGCCGCCTAGCCCAGTACGCTATCTAAATTAGGAGCGACGTAAGTTGAACAAATGTGATAGAATTTCGCTCAATTCTTAAATTAACCATAACATAAAATGATCTAATCGGGTCTCTGTTTGCCCTACCCTAGAAGTTTAATAGTGCATTTTACTCGCCATTTCATGCGCTTTGAGATGCCGCTTAGCCCAATACGCTATCTGAAATAGGAGCGACGAAAGTTGAACAAAGGTGATAGAATTTCGCTGAATTATTTTATTAACCAGAATGTAAAATGATCTAATCTGGTCTCTGTTCGCCCTAGCCTAGAAGTTTAATAGTGGATTTTCCTCGGCATTCCACGCGCTTTAAGATGCCGCCTATCCCAGTACGCTATCTGAAATAGGAGTGACCTAAATTGAACGAATGTGATAGAATTTTGCTGAATTCTTAAATTAACCATAATATAAAATGATCTAATCGGGTCTCTCCTTGCCCCACCCTAGAAGTTTAATAGTGCATTTTAGTCGCCATTTCATGCGCTTTGAGATGCCGCTTCGCCCAATACGCTATCTGAAATAGGAGCGACGTAAATTAAACAAATGTGATAGAATTTCCCTGAAATCTTATATTAAACAAAATATAAAATGATCTAATCGGGTCTCTGATTGCCCTATCATAGAAGTTTAGCAGTGCATTTTACTCGCCATTCCACGCGCTTTAAGATGCCGCCTAGCCCAGTACGCTATCTAAATTAGGAGCGACGTAAGTTAAACAAATGTGATAGAATTTCGCTCAATTCTTAAATTAACCATAACATAAAATGATCTAATCGGGTCTCTGTTGGCCCTACCCTAGAAGTTTAATAGTGCATTTTACTCGCCACTTGATGCGCTTTGAGATGCCGCTTAGTGCAATACGCTATCTGAAATATGAGCGACGTAAATTGAACATATGTGATAGAATTTCGCTGAATTCTTATATTAACCAAAATATAAAATGATCTAATCGGGTCTCTGTTTGCCCTACCCTAGAAGTTTAATAGTGCATTTCACTCGTCATTTCATGCGCTTTGAGATGCCGCTAAGCACAATAAGCTATCTGAAATACGAGCGACGTAAATAGAACAATTGTGATAGAATTTCGCTGAATTCTTATATTAACCAAAATATAAAATGATCTAATCGGGTCTCTGATTGCCCTATCATAGAAGTTTAGCAGTGCATTTTATTCGCCATTCCACGCGCTTTAAGATGCCGCCTAGCCCAGTACGCTATCTAAATTAGGAGCGACGTAAGTTGAACAAATGTGATAGAATTACGCTGAATTCTTATATTAACCGTAATATAAAATGATCTAATCGGGTCTCTGTTTGCCTTATACTAGAAGTTTAGTATTGCATTTTACTCGCCATTTCATGCGCTTTGAGATGCCGCTTAGCCCAATACGCTATCCGAAATAGGAGCGACGTAAATTGAACAAATGTGATAGAATTTCGCCGAATTCTTAAATTAACCATAATATAAAATGATCTAATCGGGTCTCTGCTTGCCCTACCCTAGAAGTTTAATAGTGCATTTTAGTCGCCATTTCATGCGCTTTGAGATGCCGCTTCGCCCAATACGCTATCTGAAATAGGAGCGACGTAAATTAAACAAATGTGATAGAATTTCCCTGAAATCTTATATTAAACAAAATATAAAATGATCTAATCGGGTCTCTGATTGCCCTACCCTAGAACTTTAATAGTGCATTTTATTCGCCATTTCATACGCTTTGAGATGCCGCTTTGCCCAATACGCTATCTGAAATAGGAGCGACGTAAATTAAACAAATGTGATAGAATTTCTCTGAATTGTTATATTAACCAAAATATGAATTGATCTAATCGGGTCTCTGATTGCCCTAGCATAGAAGTTTAATAGTGCATTTTACTCGCCATTCCGCGCGCTTTAAGATGCCGCATAGCCCAGTTCGCTATCTGAAATATGAGCGACGTAAATTGAACAAATGTGATAGAATTTCGCTGAATTCTTATATTAACCAAAATATAAAATGATCTAATCGGGTCTCTGATAGCCCTATCATAGAAGTTTTATAGTGCATTTTACCTGCCATTCCACGCGCTTTAAGATGACGCCTAGCCCAGTACGCTATCTGAAATAGGAGCGACGTACGTTGAACAAATGTGATAGAATTACGCTGAATTCTTATATTAACCGTAATATAAAATGAACGAATCGGGTCTCTGTTTGCCTTATCCTAGAAGTTTAATAGTGCATTTTACTCGCCATTTCATGCGCATTGTGATGCCGCTTAGCCCAATATGCTATCTGAAATAGGAGCGACGTAAATAGAACAATTGTGATAGAATTTCGCTGAATTCTTATATTAACCAAAATATAAAATGATCTAGTCGGGTCTCTGATTGCCCTATAATAGAAGTTTAATAGTGCATTTAGCTCGCCTTTCCACACGCTTTAAGATGCCTCCTAGCCCAGTACGCTATCTGAAATTGGAGCGACGTAAATTGAACAAATGTGATAGAATTTCGCTGAATTCTTAAATTAACCACAACATAAAATGATCTAATCGGGTCTCTGTTTGCCCTACCCTAGAAGTTTAATAGTGCATTTTACTCGCCATTTCTTGCGCTTTGAGATGCCGCTTTGCCCAATACGCTATCTGAAATATCAGCGACGTAAATTGAACAAATGTGAGAGAATTTCGCTGAATTCTTATATTAACCTTAACGTAAAATGTTCTAATCGGGTCTCTGTTCGCCCTACCCTTGAAGATTAATAGTGCATTTCACTCGTCATTTCATGCGCTTTGAGATGCCGCTTAGCCCAATACGCTATCTGAAATAGGAGCAACGTAAGTTGAACAAATGTGATAGAATTTCGCTGAATTCTTATATTAACCAAAATATAAAATGATCTAATCGGGTCTCTGATAGCCCTATCATAGAAGTTTTACAGTGCATTTTACCCGCCATTCCACGCGCTTTAAGATGCCGCCTAGCCCAGTACGCTATCTGAAATAGGAGCGACGTACGTTGAACAAATGTGATAGAATTACGCTGAATTCTTATATTAACCGTAATATAAAATGATCGAATCGGGTCTCTGTTTGCCTTATCCTAGAAGTTTAATAGTGCATTTTACTCGCCATTTCATGCGCATTGAGATGCCGCTTAGCCCAATATGCTATCTGAAATAGGAGCGACGTAAATAGAACAATTGTGATAGAATTTCGCTGAATTCTTATATTAACCAAAATATAAAATGATCTAGTCGGGTCTCTGATTGCCCTATCATAGAAGTTTAATAGTGCATTTTACTCGCCAATCCACGCGCTTTAAGATTCCGCCTAGCCCAGTACGCTATCTGAAATAGGAGCGACGTAAATTGAACAAATGTGATGGAATTTGGCTGAATTCTTAAATTAACCATAATATAAAATGATCTAATCGGTTCTCTGTTTGCCCTACCCTTGAAGATTAATAGTGCATTTCACTCGTCATTTAATGCGCTTTGAGATGCCGCTTAGCCCAATACGCTATCTGAAATAGGTGCGAAGTCAGTTGAACAAATGTGATAGAATTTCGCTGAATTCTCATATTAACCAAAATATAAAATGATCTAATCGGGTCTCTGATAGCCCTATCATAGAAGTTTAATAGTGCATTTTACCCGCCATTCCACGCGCTTTAAGATGCCGCCCAGCCCAGTACGCTATCTGAAATAGGAGCGACGTACGTTGAACAAATGTGATAGAATTACGCTGAATACTTATATTAACCGTAATATAAAATGAACGAATCGGGTCTCTGTTTGCCTTATCCTAGAAGTTTAATAGTGCATTTTACTCGCCATTTCATGCACATTGAGATGCCGCTTAGCCCAATACGCTATCTGAAATAGGAGCGACGTAAATTGAACAAATGTGATAGACTTACGCTGAATTCTTATATTAACCGTATATGATATAAAATGATCTAATCGGGTCTCTGTTTGCCTTACCCTAGAAGTTTAATAGTGCATTTTACTCGCCATTTCATGCGCTTTGAGATGCCGCTTTGCCCAATTAGCTATCTGAAATAGGAGCGACGTAAATTGAACAAATGTGATAGTATTTCGCTGAATTCTTATAGTAACCAAAATATAAAATGATCTAATCGGGTCTCCGTTTGCTTTATCCTAGAAGTTTAATAGTGCATTTCACTAGTCATTTCATGCGCTTTGAGATGCCGCTTAGCCCAATACGCTATCTGAAATAGGGGCGACGTAAGTTGAACAAATGTGATAGAATTTCGCTGAATTCTTATATTAACCAAAATATAAAATGATCTAATCGGGTCTCTGATAGCCCTATCATAGAAGTTTAATAGTGCATTTTACCCGCCATTCCACGCGCTTTAAGATGCCGCCTAGCCCAGTACGCTATCTGAAATAGGAGCGACGTACGTTGAACAAATGTGATAGAATTACGCTGAATTCTTTTATGAACCATATTGTAAAATGATCTAATCGGGTCTCTGTTCGCCCTAGCCTAGAAGTTTAATAGCGCATTTTATTCGCCATTTCATGCGCTTTGAGATGCCGCTTACCCCAATACGCTATCTGAAATAGGAGAGACGTAAATTGAACAAATGTGATAGAATTTTGCTGAATTCTTAAATTAACCATAATATTAGATGATCTAATCGGGTCTCTGTTTGCCCTACCCTAGAAGTTTAATAGTGCATTTTACTCGTCATTTCATGCGCTTTGAGATGCCGCTTAGCCCAATTCGCTATCTGAAATAGGAGCGATGTAAATTGATCAAATGTGATAGAATTTCGCTGAGTTCTTATATTAACCAAAATATAAAATGATCTAATCGGGTCTCTGATTGCCCTACCCTAGAAGTTTAATAGTGCATTTTACTCGTCATTTCATGCGCTTTGAGATGCCGCTTAGCCCAATACGCTATCGGAAATATGAGCGACGTAAATTGAACAAATGTGATAGAATTTCGCTGAATTCTTATATTAACAAAAATATAAAATGATCTAATCGGGTCTCTGTTTGCCTTATCCTAGAAGTTTAGTATTTCATTTTACTCGCCATTTCATGCGCTTTGAGATACCGCTTAGCCCAATAAGCTATCTGTAATAGAAGCGACGTAAATTGAACGAATGTGATAGAATTTCGTTGAATTCTTATATTAACCAAAATATAAAATGATCTAATCGGGTCTCTGATTGCCCTACCCTAGAAGTTTAATAGTGCATTTCACTCGTCATTTCATGCGTTTTGAGATGCCGCTAAGCCCAATAAGCTATCTGTAATAGAAGCGACGTAAATTGAACGAATGTGATAGAATTTCGTTGAATTCTTATATTAACCAAAATATAAAATGATCTAATCGGGTCTCTGATTGCCCTACCCTAGAAGTTTAATAGTGCATTTTACTCACCATTCCACGCGCTTTAAGATGCCGCCTAGCCCAGTACGCTATCTGAAATAGGAGCGACGTAAATTGAACAAATGTGATAAAATTTTGCTGACATCTTAAATTAACCATAATATAAAATGATCTCATCGGGTCTCTGTTTGCCCTACCCTAGAAGTTTAATAGTGCATTTTACTCGCCATTTCATGCGCCTTCAGATGCCGCTTAGCCCAATAAGCTATCTGAAATAGGAGCGACGTAAATTGAACAAATCTGATAGAATTTCCCTGAAATCTTATATTAAACAAAATATAAAATGAGCTAATCGGGTCTCTGATTGCCCTATCATAAAAGTTGAGCAGTGCATTTTACTCGCCATTCCACGCGCTTTAAGATGGCGCCTAGCCCAGTACGCTGTCTGAAATAGGAGCGACGTAAATTGAACAAATGTGATAGAATCTCGCTGAATACTTATATTAACCTTAATGTAAAATGATCTAATCGTGTCTCTGTTCGCCCTACCCTAGAAGTTTAATAGTGCATTTTACTCGCCATTTCATGCGCTTTGAGATGCCGCTTATCCCAATACCCTATCTGAAATAGGAGCGACGTAAATTGAACAAATGTGATAGAATTTCGCTGAATTCTTAAATTAACCATAATATCCAATGATCTAATCGGGTCTCTGTTTGCCCTACCCTAGAAGTTTAATAGTGCATTTCACTCGACATTTCATGCGCTTTGAGATGCCGCTTCGCCCAATAAGCTATTTGAAATAGGAGCGACGTAAATTGAACAAATGTGATAGAATTTCGCTGAATTCTTAAAGTAACCTTAATATAAAATGATCTAATCGGGTCTCTGTTTGCCCTACCCTAGAAGTGTAATAGTGCATTTCACTCGTCATTTCATGCGCTTTGAGATGCCGCTAAGCACAATAAGCTATCTGAAATAGCAGCGACGTAAATTGAACAAATGTGAAAGAATTACGCCGCATTCTTATATTAACCGTAATATAAAATGATCTAATCGGGTCTCTGTTTGCCTTATCCTAGAAGTTTAATTGTGCATTTTACTCGCCATTTCATGCGCTTTTCGATGCCGCTTATCCCAATACGCTATCTGAAATAGGAGCGACGTACGTTGAACAAATGTGATAGAATTTCGCTGAATTCTTATATTAACAAAAATATAAAATGATCTAATCGGGTCTCTGTTTGCCTTATCCTAGAAGTTTAGTATTTCATTTTACTCGCCATTTCATGCGCTTTGAGATACCGCTTAGCCCAATAAGCTATCTGTAATAGAAGCGACGTAAATTGAACGAATGTGATAGAATTTCGTTGAATTCTTATATTAACCAAAATATAAAATGATCTAATCGGGTCTCTGATTGCCCTACCCTAGAAGTTTAATAGTGCATTTCACTCGTCATTTCATGCGTTTTGAGATGCCGCTAAGCCCAATAAGCTATCTGTAATAGAAGCGACGTAAATTGAACGAATGTGATAGAATTTCGTTGAATTCTTATATTAACCAAAATATAAAATGATCTAATCGGGTCTCTGATTGCCCTACCCTAGAAGTTTAATAGTGCATTTTACTCACCATTCCACGCGCTTTAAGATGCCGCCTAGCCCAGTACGCTATCTGAAATAGGAGCGACGTAAATTGAACAAATGTGATAAAATTTTGCTGACATCTTAAATTAACCATAATATAAAATGATCTCATCGGGTCTCTGTTTGCCCTACCCTAGAAGTTTAATAGTGCATTTTACTCGCCATTTCATGCGCCTTCAGATGCCGCTTAGCCCAATAAGCTATCTGAAATAGGAGCGACGTAAATTGAACAAATCTGATAGAATTTCCCTGAAATCTTATATTAAACAAAATATAAAATGAGCTAATCGGGTCTCTGATTGCCCTATCATAAAAGTTGAGCAGTGCATTTTACTCGCCATTCCACGCGCTTTAAGATGGCGCCTAGCCCAGTACGCTGTCTGAAATAGGAGCGACGTAAATTGAACAAATGTGATAGAATCTCGCTGAATACTTATATTAACCTTAATGTAAAATGATCTAATCGTGTCTCTGTTCGCCCTACCCTAGAAGTTTAATAGTGCATTTTACTCGCCATTTCATGCGCTTTGAGATGCCGCTTATCCCAATACGCTATCTGAAATAGGAGCGACGTAAATTGAACAAATGTGATAGAATTTCGCTGAATTCTTAAATTAACCATAATATCCAATGATCTAATCGGGTCTCTGTTTGCCCTACCCTAGAAGTTTAATAGTGCATTTCACTCGACATTTCATGCGCTTTGAGATGCCGCTTCGCCCAATAAGCTATTTGAAATAGGAGCGACGTAAATTGAACAAATGTGATAGAATTTCGCTGAATTCTTAAAGTAACCTTAATATAAAATGATCTAATCGGGTCTCTGTTTGCCCTACCCTAGAAGTGTAATAGTGCATTTCACTCGTCATTTCATGCGCTTTGAGATGCCGCTAAGCACAATAAGCTATCTGAAATAGCAGCGACGTAAATTGAACAAATGTGAAAGAATTACGCCGCATTCTTATATTAACCGTAATATAAAATGATCTAATCGGGTCTCTGTTTGCCTTATCCTAGAAGTTTAATTGTGCATTTTACTCGCCATTTCATGCGCTTTTCGATGCCGCTTATCCCAATACGCTATCTGAAATAGGAGCGACGTACGTTGAACAAATGTGATAGAATTTCGCTGAATTCTTTTAAGAACCATAATGTAAAATGATCTAATCGGGTCTCTGTTCGCCCCAGCCTAGAAGTTTAATAGCGCATTTTATTCGCCATTTCATGCGCCTTGAGATGCCGCTTAACCCAATACGCTATCTGAAATAGGGGCGACGTAAATTGAACAAATGTGATAGAATTTCCCTGAAATCTTATATTAAACAAAATATACAATGATCTAATCGGGTCTCTGATTGCCCTATCATAGAAGTTTAGCAGTGCATTTTACTCGCCATTCCACGCGCTTTAAGATGCCGCCTAGCCCAGTACGCTATCTAAATTAGGAGCGACGTAAGTTGAACAAATGTGATAGAATTACGCTGAATTCTTATATTAACCGTAATATAAAATGATCTAATCGGGTCTCTGTTTGCCTTATCCTAGAAGTTTAGTATTGCATTTTACTCGCCATTTCATGCGCTTTGAGATGCCGCTTAGCCCAATGCGCTATCTGAAATGGGAGCGACGTAAATTGAACAAATGTGATAGAATTTCGCTGAATTATTAAATTAACTATAACATAAAATGATCTAATCGGGTCACTGATTGCCCTACCCTAGAAGTTTAATAGTGCATTTTACTCGCCATTTCATGCGCTTTGAGATGCCGCTTAGCCCAATACGCTATCTGAAATATGAGCGACGAAAGTTGAACAAATGTGATAGAATTTCGCTGAATTATTTTATTAACCAGAATGTAAAATGATCTAATCTGGTCTCTGTTCGCCCTAGCCTAGAAGTTTAATAGTGGATTTTACTCGGCATTCCACGCGCTTTAAGATGCCGCCTATCCCAGTACGCTATCTGAAATAGGAGCGACCTAAATTGAACGAATGTGATAGAATTTTGCTGAATTCTTAAATTAACCATAATATAAAATGATCTAATCGGGTCTCTGCTTGCCCCACCCTAGAAGTTCAATAGTGCATTTTAGTCGCCATTTCATGCGCTTTGAGTTGCCGCTTCGCCCAATACGCTATCTGAAATAGGAGCGACGTAAATTAAACAAATGTGATAGAATTTCCCTGATATCTTATATTAAACAAAATATAAAATGATCTAATCGGGTCTCTGATTGCCCTATCATAGAAGTTTAGCAGTGCATTTTACTCGCCATTCCATGCGCTTTAAGATGCCGCCTAGCCCAGTACGCTATTTAAATTAGGAGCGACGTAAGTTGAACAAATGTGACAGAATTTCGCTCAATTCTTAAATTAACCATAACATAAAATGATCTAATCGGGTCTCTGTTTGCCCTACCCTAGAAGTTTAATAGTGCATGTTACTCGCCATTTCTTGCGCTTTGAGATGCCGCTTTGCCCAATAAGCTATCTGAAATAGGAGCGACGTAAATTGAACAAATGTGATAGAATTTCGCTGAATTCTTATATTAACCAAAATATAAAATGATCTAATCGGGTCTCTGTTTGCCTTATCCTAGAAGTTTAATAGTGCATTTCACTCGTCATTTCATGCGCTTTGAGACGCCGCTTCGCCCAATAAGCTATTTGAAATAGGAGCGACGTAAATTGAACAAATGTGATAGAATTTCGCTGAATTCTTAAAGTAACCTTAATATAAAATGATCTAATCGGGTCTCTGTTTGCCCTACCCTAGAAGTGTAATAGTGCATTTCACTCGTCATTTCATGCGCTTTGAGATGCCGCTAAGCACAATAAGCTATCTGAAATAGCAGCGACGTAAATTGAACAAATGTGAAAGAATTACGCCGCATTCTTATATTAACCGTAATATAAAATGATCTAATCGGGTCTCTGTTTGCCTTATCCTAGAAGTTTAATTGTGCATTTTACTCGCCATTTCATGCGCTTTTCGATGCCGCTTATCCCAATACGCTATCTGAAATAGGAGCGACGTACGTTGAACAAATGTGATAGAATTTCGCTGAATTCTTTTAAGAACCATAATGTAAAATGATCTAATCGGGTCTCTGTTCGCCCCAGCCTAGAAGTTTAATAGCGCATTTTATTCGCCATTTCATGCGCCTTGAGATGCCGCTTAACCCAATACGCTATCTGAAATAGGGGCGACGTAAATTGAACAAATGTGATAGAATTTCCCTGAAATCTTATATTAAACAAAATATACAATGATCTAATCGGGTCTCTGATTACCCTATCATAGAAGTTTAGCAGTGCATTTTACTCGCCATTCCACGCGCTTTAAGATGCCGCCTAGCCCAGTACGCTATCTAAATTAGGAGCGACGTAAGTTGAACAAATGTGATAGAATTACGCTGAATTCTTATATTAACCGTAATATAAAATGATCTAATCGGGTCTCTGTTTGCCTTATCCTAGAAGTTTAGTATTGCATTTTACTCGCCATTTCATGCGCTTTGAGATGCCGCTTAGCCCAATGCGCTATCTGAAATGGGAGCGACGTAAATTGAACAAATGTGATAGAATTTCGCTGAATTATTAAATTAACTATAACATAAAATGATCTAATCGGGTCACTGATTGCCCTACCCTAGAAGTTTAATAGTGCATTTTACTCGCCATTTCATGCGCTTTGAGATGCCGCTTAGCCCAATACGCTATCTGAAATATGAGCGACGAAAGTTGAACAAATGTGATAGAATTTCGCTGAATTATTTTATTAACCAGAATGTAAAATGGTCTAATCTGGTCTCTGTTCGCCCTAGCCTAGAAGTTTAATAGTGGATTTTACTCGGCATTCCACGCGCTTTAAGATGCCGCCTATCCCAGTACGCTATCTGAAATAGGAGCGACCTAAATTGAACGAATGTGATAGAATTTTGCTGAATTCTTAAATTAACCATAATATAAAATGATCTAATCGGGTCTCTGCTTGCCCCACCCTAGAAGTTCAATAGTGCATTTTAGTCGCCATTTCATGCGCTTTGAGTTGCCGCTTCGCCCAATACGCTATCTGAAATAGGAGCGACGTAAATTAAACAAATGTGATAGAATTTCCCTGATATCTTATATTAAACAAAATATAAAATGATCTAATCGGGTCTCTGATTGCCCTATCATAGAAGTTTAGCAGTGCATTTTACTCGCCATTCCACGCGCTTTAAGATGCCGCCTAGCCCAGTACGCTATTTAAATTAGGAGCGACGTAAGTTGAACAAATGTGACAGAATTTCGCTCAATTCTTAAATTAACCATAACATAAAATGATCTAATCGGGTCTCTGTTTGCCCTACCCTAGAAGTTTAATAGTGCATGTTACTCGCCATTTCTTGCGCTTTGAGATGCCGCTTTGCCCAATAAGCTATCTGAAATAGGAGCGACGTAAATTGAACAAATGTGATAGAATTTCGCTGAATTCTTATATTAACCAAATTATAAAATGATCTAATCGGGTCTCTGTTTGCCTTATCCTAGAAGTTTAATAGTGCATTTCACTCGTCATTTCATGCGCTTTGAGACGCCGCTTCGCCCAATAAGCTATTTGAAATAGGAGCGACGTAAATTGAACAAATGTGATAGAATTTCGCTGAATTCTTAAAGTAACCTTAATATAAAATGATCTAATCGGGTCTCTGATTGCCCTAGGATAGAAGTTTAATAATGCATTTTGCTCGCCATTTCATGCGCTTTGAGATGCCGCTGAGCCCAATACGCTATTTGAAATAGGAGCGACGTAAATTGAACAAATGTGATAGAATTTCACTGAATTCTTATATTAACCAAATTATAAAATGATCTAATCGGGTCTCTGTTTGCCTTATCCTAGAAGTTTAGTATTGCATTTTACTCGCCATTTCATGCGCTTTGAGATGCCGCTTAGCCCAATGCGCTATCTGAAATGGGAGCGACGTAAATTGAACAAATGTGATAGAATTTCGCTGAATTCTTAAATTAACTATAATATAAAATGATCTAATCGGGTCACTGATTGCCCTACCCTAGAAGTTTAATAGTGCATTTCACTCGTCATTCCATGCGCTTTGACATGCCGCCTAGCCCAATACGCTACCTGAAATAGGAGCGACGTAAGTTGAACAAATGTGATAGAATTACGCTGAATTCTCATATTAACCGTAATATAAAATGATCTCATCGGGTCTCTGTTTGCCTTATCCTAGAAGTTTGATAGTGCATTTTACTCGCAATTTCATGCGCTTTGAGATGCCGCTTAGCCCAATACGCTATCTGAAATAGGAGCGACTAAAGTTGAACAAAGGTGATAGAATTTCCCTGAATACTTATATTAACCTTAATGTAAAATGATCTAATCGGGTCTCTGTTTGCCCTACCATAGAAGTCTAATAGTGCATTTCACTCGCCATTTCATGCGCTTTGAGATGCCGCTTAGCACAATACGCTATCCGAAATAGGAGCGACGTAAATTGAACAAATGTGATAGAATTTCGCTGAACTCTTAAATTAACCATAATATAAAATGATCTAATCGGGTCTCTGTTCGCCCTACCATAGAAGTCTAATAGTGCATTTCACTCGCCATTCCACGCGCTTTAAGATGCCGCCTAGCCCAGTACGCTACCTGAAATAGGAGCGACGTAAGTTGAACAAATGTGACAGAATTTTGCTGAATTCTTAAATTAACCATAATATAAAATGATCTAATCGGGTCTCTGTTTGCCCTACCCTAGAAGTTTAATAGTGCATTTTACTCGCCATTTCATGCGCTTTGAGATGCCGCTTAGCCCAATACGCTATCTGAAATAGGAGCGACGGAAGTTGAACAAAGGTGATAGAATTTCGCTGAATTATTTTATTAACCAGGATGTAAAATGATCTAATCTGGTCTCTGTTCGCCCTAGCCCAGAAGTTTAATAGTGCATTTTACTCGCCATTCCACGCGCTTTAAGATGCCGCCTAGCCCAGTACGCTATCTGAAATACGAGCGACGTAAATTGAACAAGAGTGATCGAATTTTGCTGAATTCTTAAATTAACCATAATATAAAATGATCTAATCGGGTCTCTGTTCGCCCTACCATAGAAGTTTAGTAGTGCACTTTACTCGCCATTCCACGCGCTTCAAGATGCCGCATAGCCCAGTACGCTATCTGAAATAGGAGCGACGTAAATTGAACAGATGTGATAAAATTTAGCTGACATCTTAAATTAACCATAATATAAAATGATGTAATCGGGTCTCTGTTCGCCCTACCCAAGAAGTTTAATAGTGCATTTCTCTCGTCATTTCATGCGCTTTGAGATGCCGCTTAGCCCAATAGCTATCTGAAATAGGAGCGACGTAAATTGAACAAATGTGATAGAATTTCCCTGAAATCTTATATTAAAGAAAATATAAAATGATCTAAACGGGACTCTGATTGCCCTATCATAGACGTTTAGTAGTGCATTTTACTCGCCCTTCCACGCGCTGTAAGATGCCGCCTAGCCCAGTACACTATCTGAAATAGGAGCGACGTAAATTGAACAAATGTGATAGAATTTCCCTGAAATCTTATATTAAACAATACATAAAATGATCTAAACGGGACTCTGATTGCCCTACCATAGAAGTTTAGTAGTGCATTTTACTCGCCCTTCCACGCGCTTTAAGATGCCGCCTAGCCCAGTACACTATCTGAAATAGGAGCGACGTATGTTGAACAAATGTGATAGAATTGCGCTGAATTCTTATATTAACCGTAATATAACATGATCTAATCGGGTCTCTGTTTGCATTACCCGAGAAGTTTAATAGTGCATTTTACTCGCCATTCCACGCGCTTTAAGATGCCGCCTATCCGAGTACGCTTTCTGAAATAGGAGCGACGTAAGTTGAACAAATGTGATAGAATAACGCTGAATTCTTATATTAACCGTAATATAAAATGGTCTAATCGGGTCTCCGTTTGCCTTATCCTAGAAGTTTAATAGTGCATTTTACTCGCCATTCCACGCGCTTTAAGATACCGCGTAGCCCAGTACGCTATCTGAAATAGGAGCGACGTAAATTGAACAAATGTAATAGAATTTTGCTGAATTCTTAAATTAACCATAATATAAAATGATGTAATCGGGTCTCTGTTCGCCCTACCCTAGAAGTTTAATAGTGCATTTCACTCGTCATTTCATGCGCTTTGAGATGCCGCATAGCCCAATACGCTATCTGAAATAGGAGCGACGTAAATTGAACAAATGTGATAGAATTACGCTGAATCCTTATATTAACCAAAATTTAAAATGATCTAATCGGGTCTCTGATTGTCCTATCATAGAAGTTTAATAGTGCATTTTACTCGCCATTCCACGCGCTTTAAGATGCCGCCTAGCCCAGTATGCTATCTGAAATAGGAATGACGTAAATTGAACAAATGTGATAGAATTTTGCTGAATTCTTAAATTAACCATAATATAAAATGATCTAATCTGGTCTCTGATTGCCCAACCCTAGAAGTTTAATAGTGCATTTTACGAGCCATTTCTTGCGCTTTGAGATGCAGCTTAGCCCAATACGCTATCCGAAATAGGAGCGACGTAAATTGAACAAATGTGATAGAATTTCGCTGAATTCTTATATTAACCAAAATATAAAATGATCTAATCGGGTCTCTGATTGCCCTATCATAGATGTTTAAGAGTGCATTTTACTCGCCATTCCACGCGTTTTGAGATGCCGCCTAGCCCAGTACGCTATCTGAAATAGGAGTGACGTAAGTTGAACAAATGTGATAGAATTACGCTGAATTCTTATATTAACCGTAATATAAAATGGTCTAATGGGGTCTCTGTTTGCCCTACCCTAGAAGTTTAATAGTGCATTTTACTCGTCATTTCATGCGCTTTGAGATGCCGCTTAGCCCAATAAGCTGTCTGAAATAGGAGCGACGTAAATTGAACAAATGTGATAGAAGTTCCCTGAAATGTTATAGTAAACAAAATATAAAATGATCTATTCGGAACTCTAATTGCCCTATCATAGAAGTTTAGTAGTGCATTTTACACGCCCTTCCACGCGCTTTAAGATGCCGCAAAGCGCAGTGCGCTGTCTGAAATAGGAGCGACGTTAGTTGAACAAATGTGATAGAATTACGCTGAATTCTTATATTAACCGTAATATAAAATGATCTATTCGGGTCTCTGTTCGCCCTACCCTATAAGTTTAATAGTGCATTTCACTCGCCATTCCATGCGCTTCAAGATGCCGCATAGCCCAGTACGCTATCTGAAATAGGAGCGACGTAAATTGAACAGATGTGATAAAATTTAGCTGACATCTTAAATTAACCATAATATAAAATGATGTAATCGGGTCTCTGTTCGCCCTACCCAAGAAGTTTAATAGTGCATTTCTCTCGTCATTTCATGCGCTTTGAGATGCCGCTTAGCCCAATAGCTATCTGAAATAGGAGCGACGTAAATTGAACAAATGTGATAGAATTTCCCTGAAATCTTATATTAAAGAAAATATAAAATGATCTAAACGGGACTCTGATTGCCCTATCATAGACGTTTAGTAGTGCATTTTACTCGCCCTTCCACGCGCTGTAAGATGCCGCCTAGCCCAGTACACTATCTGAAATAGGAGCGACGTAAATTGAACAAATGTGATAGAATTTCCCTGAAATCTTATATTAAACAATACATAAAATGATCTAAACGGGACTCTGATTGCCCTACCATAGAAGTTTAGTAGTGCATTTTACTCGCCCTTCCACGCGCTTTAAGATGCCGCCTAGCCCAGTACACTATCTGAAATAGGAGCGACGTATGTTGAACAAATGTGATAGAATTGCGCTGAATTCTTATATTAACCGTAATATAACATGATCTAATCGGGTCTCTGTTTGCATTACCCGAGAAGTTTAATAGTGCATTTTACTCGCCATTCCACGCGCTTTAAGATGCCGCCTATCCGAGTACGCTTTCTGAAATAGGAGCGACGTAAGTTGAACAAATGTGATAGAATAACGCTGAATTCTTATATTAACCGTAATATAAAATGGTCTAATCGGGTCTCCGTTTGCCTTATCCTAGAAGTTTAATAGTGCATTTTACTCGCCATTCCACGCGCTTTAAGATACCGCGTAGCCCAGTACGCTATCTGAAATAGGAGCGACGTAAATTGAACAAATGTAATAGAATTTTGCTGAATTCTTAAATTAACCATAATATAAAATGATGTAATCGGGTCTCTGTTCGCCCTACCCAAGAAGTTTAATAGTGCATTTCTCTCGTCATTTCATGCGCTTTGAGATGCCGCATAGCCCAATACGCTATCTGAAATAGGAGCGACGTAAATTGAACAAATGTGATAGAATTACGCTGAATCCTTATATTAACCAAAATTTAAAATGATCTAATCGGGTCTCTGATTGTCCTATCATAGAAGTTTAATAGTGCATTTTACTCGCCATTCCACGCGCTTTAAGATGCCGCCTAGCCCAGTATGCTATCTGAAATAGGAATGACGTAAATTGAACAAATGTGATAGAATTTTGCTGAATTCTTAAATTAACCATAATATAAAATGATCTAATCTGGTCTCTGATTGCCCAACCCTAGAAGTTTAATAGTGCATTTTACGAGCCATTTCTTGCGCTTTGAGATGCAGCTTAGCCCAATACGCTATCCGAAATAGGAGCGACGTAAATTGAACAAATGTGATAGAATTTCGCTGAATTCTTATATTAACCAAAATATAAAATGATCTAATCGGGTCTCTGATTGCCCTATCATAGATGTTTAAGAGTGCATTTTACTCGCCATTCCACGCGTTTTGAGATGCCGCCTAGCCCAGTACGCTATCTGAAATAGGAGTGACGTAAGTTGAACAAATGTGATAGAATTACGCTGAATTCTTATATTAACCGTAATATAAAATGGTCTAATGGGGTCTCTGTTTGCCCTACCCTAGAAGTTTAATAGTGCATTTTACTCGTCATTTCATGCGCTTTGAGATGCCGCTTAGCCCAATAAGCTGTCTGAAATAGGAGCGACGTAAATTGAACAAATGTGATAGAAGTTCCCTGAAATGTTATAGTAAACAAAATATAAAATGATCTATTCGGAACTCTAATTGCCCTATCATAGAAGTTTAGTAGTGCATTTTACTCGCCCTTCCACGCGCTTTAAGATGCCGCAAAGCGCAGTGCGCTGTCTGAAATAGGAGCGACGTTAGTTGAACAAATGTGATAGAATTACGCTGAATTCTTATATTAACCGTAATATAAAATGATCTATTCGGGTCTCTGTTCGCCCTACCCTATAAGTTTAATAGTGCATTTCACTCGCCATTCCATGCGCTTTGAGATGCCGCTTAGCCCAATACGCTATCTGAAATAGGAGCGACGTAAATTGAACAAATGTGATAGAATTTCGCTGAATCCTTATATTAACCAAAATATAAAATGATCTTATCGGGTCTCTGATTGCCCTACCCTAGAAGTTTAATAGTGCATTTTACTCGCCCTTTCGTGCGCTTTGAGATGCCGCTTAGCCCAATACGCTATCTGAAATAGGAGCGACGTAAATTGAACAAATGTGATAGAATTTCGCTGGATTCTTATATTAACCAAAATAGAAAATTATCTAATCGGATCTCTGATTGCCCTATCATAGAAGTTTAAAAGTGCATTTTACACGCCATTCCACGCGCTTTAAGTTGCCGCCTAGCCCAGTACGCTATCTGAAATAGGAACGACGTAAGTTGAACAAATGTGATAGAATTACGCTGAATTCTTATATTAACCGTAATATAAAATGATCTAATCGGGTCTCTGTTTGCCTTATCCTAGAAGTTTAATAGTGCATTTTACACGCCATTTCATGCGCTTTGAGATGCCGCTTAGCCCAATTCGCTATCTGAAATAGGAGCGACGTAAATTAAACAAATGTGATAGTATTTCGCTGAATTCTTAAATTAACCATAATATAAAATGATCTAATCGGGTCTCTGTTTGCCTTACCCTAGAAGTTTAATAGTGCATTTTACTCGCCATTTCATGCGCTTTGAGATGCCGCTTTGCCCAATTAGCTATCTGAAATAGGAGCGACGTAAATTGAACAAATGTGATAGTATTTCGCTGAATTCTTATAGTAACCAAAATATAAAATGATCTAATCGGGTCTCTGTTTGCTTTATCCTAGAAGTTTAATAGTGCATTTCACTCGTCATTTCATGCGCTTTGAGATGCCGCTAAGCCCAATAAGCTATCTGTAATAGGAGCGACGTAAATTGAACAAATGTGATAGACTTACGCTGAATTCTTATATTAACCGTATATGATATAAAATGATCTGATCGGTTCTCTGATTGAACTATCATAGAAGTTTAATAGTGCACTTTACTCGCCATTCCACGCGCTTTAAGATGCCGTCTAGCCCAGTACGCTATCTGAAATAGGAACGACGTAAGTTGAACAAATGTGATAGAATTACGCTGAATTCTTATATTAACCGTAATATAAAATGATCTAATCGGGTCTCTGTTTGCCTTATCCTAGAAGTTTAATAGTGCATTTCACTCGTCATTTCATGCGCTTTGAGACGCCGCTTCGCCCAATAAGCTATTTGAAATAGGAGCGACGTAAATTGAACAAATGTGATAGAATTTCGCTGAATTCTTAAAGTAACCTTAATATAAAATGATCTAATCGGGTCTCTGATTGCCCTAGGATAGAAGTTTAATAATGCATTTTGCTCGCCATTTGATGCACTTTGAGATGCCGCTGAGCCCAATACGCTATTTGAAATAGGAGCGACGTAAATTGAACAAATGTGATAGAATTTCACTGAATTCTTATATTAACCAAAATATAAAATGATCTAATCGTGTCTCTGTTCGCCCTACCATAGAAGTCTAATGGTGCATTTCACTCGCCATTTCATGCGCTTTGAGATGCCGCTTAGCCCAATACGCTATCTGAAATAGGAGCGACGTAAGTTGAACAAATGTGATAGAATTTCGCTGAATTCTTTTATTAACCATAATGTAAAATAACCTAATCGGGTCTCTGTTTGCCCTACCCTAGAAGTTTAATAGTGCATTTCACTCGTCATTTCATGCGCTTTGAGATGCCGCTAAGCCCAATAAGCTATCTGTAATAGAAGCGACGTAAATTGAACAAATGTGATAGAATTTCGTTGAATTCTTATATTAACCAAAATATAAAATGATCTAATCGGGTCTCTGATTGCCCTATCAATGAAGTTTAATAGTGCATTTTACTCGCCATTTCATGCGCCTTCAGATGCCGCTTAGCCCAATAAGCTATCTGAAATAGGAGCGACGTAAATTGAACAAATGTGATAGAATTTCGCTGAATTCTTATATTAACCGTAATATAAAATGATCTAATCGGGTCTCTGATTGCCCTATCATAGAAGATTAATAGTGCATTTTACTCGCCACTCCACGCGCTTTAAGATGCCGCCTAGCCCAGTACGCTATCTAAATTAGGAGCGACGTAAGTTAAACAAATGTGATAGAATTTCGCTCAATTCTTAAATTAACCATAACATAAAATGATCTAATCGGGTCTCTGTTTGCCCTACCCTAGAAGTTTAATAGTGCATTTTACTCGCCATTTCATGCGCTTTGAGATGCCGCTTAGCCCAATACGCTATCTGAAATAGGAGCGACGAAAGTTGAACAAAGGTGATAGAATTTCGCTGAATTATTTTATTAACCAGAATGTAAAATGATCTAATCTGGTCTCTGTTCGCCCTAGCCTAGAAGTTTAATTGTGGATTTTACTCGGCATTCCACGCGCTTTAAGATGCCGCCTATCCCAGTACGCTATCTGAAATAGGAGTGACCTAAATTGAACGAATGTGATAGAATTTTGCTGAATTCTTAAATTAACCATAATATAAAATGATCTAATCGGGTCTCTCCTTGCCCCACCCTAGAAGTTTAATAGTGCATTTTAGTCGCCATTTCATGCGCTTTGAGATGCCGCTTCGCCCAATACGCTATCTGAAATAGGAGCGACGTAAATTAAACAAATGTGATAGAATTTCCCTGAAACCTTATATTAAACAAAATATAAAATGATCTAATCGGGTCTCTGATTGCCCTATCATAGAAGTTTAGCAGTGCATTTTACTCGCCATTCCACGCGCTTTAAGATGCCGCCTAGCCCAGTACGCTATCTAAATTAGGAGCGACGTAAGTTAAACAAATGTGATAGAATTTCGCTCAATTCTTAAATTAACCATAACATAAAATGATCTAATCGGGTCTCTGTTGGCCCTACCCTAGAAGTTTAATAGTGCATTTTACTCGCCACTTGATGCGCTTTGAGATGCCGCTTAGTGCAATACGCTATCTGAAATATGAGCGACGTAAATTGAACATATGTGATAGAATTTCGCTGAATTCTTATATTAACCAAAATATAAAATGATCTAATCGGGTCTCTCCTTGCCCCACCCTAGAAGTTTAATAGTGCATTTTAGTCGCCATTTCATGCGCTTTGAGATGCCGCTTCGCCCAATACGCTATCTGAAATAGGAGCGACGTAAATTAAACAAATGTGATAGAATTTCCCTGAAATCTTATATTAAACAAAATATAAAATGATCTAATCGGGTCTCTGATTGCCCTACCCTAGAACTTTAATAGTGCATTTTATTCGCCATTTCATACGCTTTGAGATGCCGCTTTGCCCAATACGCTATCTGAAATAGGAGCGACGTAAATTAAACAAATGTGATAGAATTTCTCTGAATTGTTATATTAACCAAAATATGAAATGATCTAATCGGGTCTCTGATTGCCCTAGCATAGAAGTTTAATAGTGCATTTTACTCGCCATTCCGCGCGCTTTAAGATGCCGCATAGCCCAGTTCGCTATCTGAAATATGAGCGACGTAAATTGAACAAATGTGATAGAATTTCGCTGAATTCTTATATTAACCAAAATATAAAATGATCTAATCGGGTCTCTGATAGCCCTATCATAGAAGTTTTATAGTGCATTTTACCTGCCATTCCACGCGCTTTAAGATGACGCCTAGCCCAGTACGCTATCTGAAATAGGAGCGACGTACGTTGAACAAATGTGATAGAATTACGCTGAATTCTTATATTAACCGTAATATAAAATGAACGAATCGGGTCTCTGTTTGCCTTATCCTAGAAGTTTAATAGTGCATTTTACTCGCCATTTCATGCGCATTGTGATGCCGCTTAGCCCAATATGCTATCTGAAATAGGAGCGACGTAAATAGAACAATTGTGATAGAATTTCGCTGAATTCTTATATTAACCAAAATATAAAATGATCTAGTCGGGTCTCTGATTGCCCTATCATAGAAGTTTAATAGTGCATTTTACTCGACAATCCACGCGCTTTAAGATTCCGCCTAGCCCAGTACGCTATCTGAAATAGGAGCGACGTAAATTGAACAAATGTGATAGAATTTGGCTGAATTCTTAAATTAACCATAATATAAAATGATCTAATCGGTTCTCTGTTTGCCCTACCCTAGAAGTTAAATAGTGCATTTCTCTCGTCATTTCATGCGCTTTGAGATGCCGCTTAGCCCAATAAGCTATCTGAATTAGGAGCGACGTAAATTGAACAAATGTGATAGACTTACGCTGAATTCTTATATTAACCGTATATGATATAAAATGATCTAATCGGGTCTCTGTTCGCCCTACCCTAGAAGTTTAGCAGCGCATTTTACTCGCCATTTCATGCGGTTTGAGATGCCGCTTAGCCCAATACGATATCTGCAATAGGAGCGACGTTAATTGAACAAATGTGTTAGAATTTGGCTGAATTCTTAAATTAACCATAATATAAAATGATCTAATCGGGTCTCTGTTTGCCCTACCCTAGAAGTTAAATAGTGCATTTCACTCGTCATTTCAAGCGCTTTGAGATGCCGCTTAGCACAATAAGCTATCTGAAATAGGAGCGACGTAAATTGAACAAATGTGATAGAATTTCGCTGAATTCTTATATTAACCAAAATATAAAATGATCTAGTCGGGTCTCTGATTGCCCTATAATAGAAGTTTAATAGTGCATTTAGCTCGCCTTTCCACACGCTTTAAGATGCCTCCTAGCCCAGTACGCTATCTGAAATTGGAGCGACGTAAATTGAACAAATGTGATAGAATTTCGCTGAATTCTTAAATTAACCACAACATAAAATGATCTAATCGGGTCTCTGTTTGCCCTACCCTAGAAGTTTAATAGTGCATTTTACTCGCCATTTCTTGCGCTTTGAGATGCCGCTTTGCCCAATACGCTATCTGAAATATCAGCGACGTAAATTGAACAAATGTGAGAGAATTTCGCTGAATTCTTATATTAACATTAATGTAAAATGTTCTAATCGGGTCTCTGTTCGCCCTACCCTTGAAGATTAATATTGCATTTCACTCGTCATTTCATGCGCTTTGAGATGCCGCTTAGCCCAATACGCTATCTGAAATAGGTGCGACGTCAGTTGAACAAATGTGATAGAATTTCGCTGAATTCTCATATTAACCAAAATATAAAATGATCTAATCGGGTCTCTGATAGCCCTATCATAGAAGTTTAATAGTGCATTTTACCCGCCATTCCACGCGCTTTAAGATGCCGCCCAGCCCAGTACGCTATCTGAAATAGGAGCGACGTACGTTGAACAAATGTGATAGAATTACGCTGAATACTTATATTAACCGTAATATAAAATGAACGAATCGGGTCTCTGTTTGCCTTATCCTAGAAGTTTAATAGTGCATTTTACTCGCCATTTCATGCGCATTGAGATGCCGCTTAGCCCAATACGCTATCTGAAATAGGAGCGACGTACATTGAACAAATGTGATAGACTTACGCTGAATTCTTATATTAACCGTATATGATATAAAATGATCTAATCGGGTCTCTGTTTGCCTTACCCTAGAAGTTTAATAGTGCATTTTACTCGCCATTTCATGCGCTTTGAGATGCCGCTTTGCCCAATTAGCTATCTGAAATAGGAGCGACGTAAATTGAACAAATGTGATAGTATTTCGCTGAATTCTTATAGTAACCAAAATATAAAATGATCTAATCGGGTCTCTGTTCGCTTTATCCTAGAAGTTTAAAAGTGCATTTCACTCGTCATTTCATGCGCTTTGAGATGCCGCTTAGCCCAATACGCTATCTGAAATAGGGGCGACGTAAGTTGAACAAATGTGATAGAATTTCGCTGAATTCTTATATTAACCAAAATATAAAATGATCTAATCGGGTCTCTGATAGCCCTATCATAGAAGTTTAATAGTGCATTTTACCCGCCATTCCACGCGCTTTAAGATGCCGCCTAGCCCAGTACGCTATCTGAAATAGGAGCGACGTACGTTGAACAAATGTGATAGAATTACGCTGAATTCTTTTATGAACCATATTGTAAAATGATCTAATCGGGTCTCTGTTCGCCCTAGCCTAGAAGTTTAATAGCGCATTTTATTCGCCATTTCATGCGCTTTGAGATGCCGCTTACCCCAATACGCTATCTGAAATAGGAGAGACGTAAATTGAACAAATGTGATAGAATTTTGCTGAATTCTTAAATTAACCATAATATTAGATGATCTAATCGGGTCTCTGTTTGCCCTACCCTAGAAGTTTAATAGTGCATTTTACTCGTCATTTCATGCGCTTTGAGATGCCGCTTAGCCCAATTCGCTATCTGAAATAGGAGCGATGTAAATTGATCAAATGTGATAGAATTTCGCTGAGTTCTTATATTAACCAAAATATAAAATGATCTAATCGGGTCTCTGTTTGCCCTACCCTAGAAGTTTAATAGTGCATTTTACTCGTCATTTCATGCGCTTTGAGATGCCGCTTAGCCCAATACGCTATCGGAAATATGAGCGACGTAAATTGAACAAATGTGATAGAATTTCGCTGAATTCTTATATTAACAAAAATATGAAATGATCTAATCGGGTCTCTGTTTGCCTTATCCTAGAAGTTTAGTATTTCATTTTACTCGCCATTTCATGCGCTTTGAGATACCGCTTAGCCCAATACGCTATCTGAAATAGGAGCGACGTAAATTGAGCAAATGTGATAGAATTTTGCTGAATTCTTAAATTAACCATAATATAAAATGATCTAATCGCGTGACTGTTTGCCCTACCCTAGAAGTTTAATAGTGCATTTCACTCGTCATTCCATGCGCTTTGAGATGCCGCTAAGCCCAATAAGCTATCTGTAATAGGAGCGACGTAAATTTTACAAATGTGATAGAATTTCGTTGAATTCTTATATTAACCAATATATAAAATGATCTGATCGGGTCTCTGATTGCCCTATCATAGAAGTTTAATAGTGCACTTTACTCGCCATTCCACGCGCTTTAAGATGCCGTCTAGCCCAGTACGCTATCTGAAATAGGAACGACGTAAGTTGAACAAATGTGATAGAATTACGCTGCATTCTTATATTAACCGTAATATAAAATGATCTAATCGGGTCTCTGTTTGCCTTATCCTAGAAGTATAATAGTGCATTATACTCGCCATTTCATGCGCTTTTAGATGCCGCTTAGCCCAGGACGCTATCTGAAATAGGAGCGACGTAAATTGAACAAATGTGATAGAATTTTGCTGAATTCTTAAATTAACCATAATATAAAATGACCTAATCGGGCCTCTGTTTGCCCTACCCTAGAAGTTTAATAGTGCATTTCACTCGTCATTTCATGCGCTTTGAGATGCCGCTAAGTCCAATAATCTATCTGTAATAGAAGCGACGTAAATTGAACGAATGTGATAGAATTTCGTTGAATTCTTATATTAACCAAAATATAAAATGATCTAATCGGGTCTCTGATTGCCCTACCCTAGAAGTTTAATAGTGCATTTTACTCACCACTCCACGCGCTTTAAGATGCCGCCTAGCCCAGTACGCTATCTGAAATAGGAGCGACGTAAATTGAACAAATGTGATAAAATTTTGCTGACATCTTAAATTAACCATAATATAAAATGATCTCATCGGGTCTCTGTTTGCCCTACCCTAGAAGTTTAATAGTGCATTTTACTCGCCATTTCATGCGCCTTCAGATGCCGCTTAGCCCAATAAGCTATCTGAAATAGGAGCGACGTAAATTGAACAAATGTGATAGAATTTCCCTGAAATCTTATATTAAACAAAATATAAAATGAGCTAATCGGGTCTCTGATTGCCCTATCATAAAAGTTGAGCAGTGCATTTTACTCGCCATTCCACGCGCTTTAAGATGGCGCCTAGCCCAGTACGCTGTCTGAAATAGGAGCGACGTAAATTGAACAAATGTGATAGAATCTCGCTGAATACTTATATTAACCTTAATGTAAAATGATCTAATCGTGTCTCTGTTCGCCCTACCCTAGAAGTTTAATAGTGCATTTTACTCGCCATTTCATGCGCTTTGAGATGCCGCTTATCCCAATACGCTATCTGAAATAGGAGCGACGTAAATTGAACAAATGTGATAGAATTTCGCTGAATTCTTAAATTAACCATAATATCCAATGATCTAATCGGGTCTCTGTTTGCCCTACCCTAGAAGTTTAACAGTGCATTTCACTCGACATTTCATGCGCTTTGAGACGCCGCTTCGCCCAATAAGCTATTTGAAATAGGAGCGACGTAAATTGAACAAATGTGATAGAATTTCGCTGAATTCTTAAAGTAACCTTAATATAAAATGATCTAATCGGGTCTCTGTTTGCCCTACCCTAGAAGTGTAATAGTGCATTTCACTCGTCATTTCATGCGCTTTGAGATTCCGCTAAGCACAATAAGCTATCTGGAATAGCAGCGACGTAAATTGAACAAATGTGAAAGAATTACGCCGCATTCTTATATTAACCGTAATATAAAATGATCTAATCGGGTCTCTGTTTGCCTTATCCTAGAAGTTTAATAGTGCATTTTACTCGCCATTCCACGCGCTTTAAGATGCCGCCTAGCCCAGTACGCTATCTAAATTAGGAGCGACGTAAGTTGAACAAATGTGATAGAATTACGCTGAATTCTTATATTAACCGTAATATAAAATGATCTAATCGGGTCTCTGTTTGCCTTATCCTAGAAGTTTAGTATTGCATTTTACTCGCCATTTCATGCGCTTTGAGATGCCGCTTAGCCCAATACGCTATCTGAAATATGAGCGACGAAAGTTGAACAAATGTGATAGAATTTCGCTGAATTATTTTATTAACCAGAATGTAAAATGATCTAATCTGGTCTCTGTTCGCCCTAGCCTAGAAGTTTAATAGTGGATTTTACTCGGCATTCCACGCGCTTTAAGATGCCGCCTATCCCAGTACGCTATCTGAAATAGGAGCGACCTAAATTGAACGAATGTGATAGAATTTTGCTGAATTCTTAAATTAACCATAATATAAAATGATCTAATCGGGTCTCTGCTTGCCCCACCCTAGAAGTTCAATAGTGCATTTTAGTCGCCATTTCATGCGCTTTGAGTTGCCGCTTCGCCCAATACGCTATCTGAAATAGGAGCGACGTAAATTAAACAAATGTGATAGAATTTCCCTGATATCTTATATTAAACAAAATATAAAATGATCTAATCGGGTCTCTGATTGCCCTATCATAGAAGTTTAGCAGTGCATTTTACTCGCCATTCCACGCGCTTTAAGATGCCGCCTAGCCCAGTACGCTATTTAAATTAGGAGCGACATAAGTTGAACAAATGTGACAGAATTTCGCTCAATTCTTAA
>CAKAJE020000378.1:0-51771 GCA_916610135.2 Macropis europaea
ACCTAATCGGGTCTCTGTTTGCCCTACCCTAGAAGTTTAATAGTGCATTTCACTCGTCATTTCATGCGCTTTGAGATGCCGCTAAGCCCAATAAGCTATCTGTAATAGAAGCGACGTAAATTGAACAAATGTGATAGAATTTCGTTGAATTCTTATATAACCAAAATATAAAATGATCTAATCGGGTCTCTGATTGCCCTATCATAGAAGTTTAATAGTGCATTTTACTCGCCATTTCATGCGCCTTCAGATGCCGCTTAGCCCAATAAGCTATCTGAAATAGGAGCGACGCAAATTGAACAAATGTGATAGAATTTCCCTGAAATCTTATATTAAACAAAATATAAAATCATCTAATCGGATCTCTGATTGCCCCTATCATAGAAGTTTAACAGTGCATTTCACTCGTCATTTCATGCGCTTTGACATGCCGCTTAGCCCAATAAGCTATTTGAAATCGGAGGCGACGTAAGTTGAACAAATGTGATTGAATTTTGCTGAATTCTTAAATTAACCATAATATAAAATGATCTAATCGGGTCTCTGTTTGCCCTACCCAAGAAGTTTAATAGGGCATTTCACTCGACACTTCATGCGCTTTGAGATGCCGCTAAGCCAATAAGCTATCTGAAATAGGAGCAACGTAAATTGAACAAATGTGATAGAATTTCGCTGAATTCTTACATTAACCATAATGTAAAATGATATAATCGGGTCTCTGTTTGCCCTACCCTAGAACTTTAATAGTGCATTTCACTCGTCACTTCATGCGCTTTGAGATGCCGCTAAGCACAATAAGCTATCTGTAATAGGAGCGACGTAAATTGAACAAATGTGATAGAATTTCGCTGAATTCTTATATTAACCAAAATATAAAATGATCTAATCGGGTCTCTGATTGCCCTATCATAGAAGTTTAGCAGTGCATTTTACTCGCCATTCCACGCGCTTTAAGATGCCACCTAGCCCAGTACGCTATCTAAACTAGGAGCGACGTAAGTTGAACAAATGTGATAGAATTTCCGTGAAATCTTATATTAAACAAAATATAAAATGTTCTAATCGGGTCTCTGATTGCCCTATCATAGAAGTTTAGTAGTGCATTTTACTCGTCATCCCACGCGCTTTAAGGTGCCGCCTAGCCCAGTACGCTATCTGAAATAGGAGCGATGTAATTGGACAAATGTGATGGAATTTTGCTGAATTCTTAAATTAACCATAATATAAAATGATCTAATCGGGTCTCTGTTTGCCCTACCCAAGAAGTTTAATAGTGCATTTCACTCGTCACTTTATGCACTTTGAGATGCCGCTAAGCCCAATAAGCTATCGGAAATAGGAGCGACGTAAATTGAACAAATGTCATAGAATTTCGCAGAATTCTTATGTTAACCAAAATATAAAATGATCTGATCTGGTCTCTGTTCGCCATAGCCTAGAAGTTTAATAGTGCATTTTGTTCGCCATTTCATGCGCTTTGTGGTGCCGCTTAGCCCAATACGCTATCTGAAATAGGAGCGACGTAAATTGGACAAATGTGATAGAATTTCCCTGAAATCTTATATTAAACAAAATATAAAATGATCTAATCGGGTCCTCTGACTGCTCTATCATAGAAGTTTAGTAGTGCATTTTACTCGCCCTTCCACGCGCTTTAAGATGCCGCCTAGCCAGTACGGCTATCTGAAATAGGAGCGGACGTAAGATGAACAAAATGTGAGTAGAAATTACGCTGAATTCTTATATTAATCGTAATATAAAATGATCTAATCGGGTCTCTGTTTGCCCTACCCTAGAAGTTTAATAGTGAATTTTATTCGCCATTTCATGCGCTTTGAGATGCCGCATAGCCTAATACGCTATCGGAAATAGGAGCGACGTAAATTGAACAAATGTGATAGAATTTCCGTGAATTCTTATATTAACCTTAATGTAAAATGATCTAATCGGGTCTCTGTTCGCCCTAGCCTAGAAGTATAATAGTGCATTTTGTTCGCCATTTCATGCGCCTTGAGATGCCGCTTAGCCCAATACGCTATCTGAAATAGGAGCGACGTAAATTGAACAAATGTGATGGAATTTCCCTGAAATCTTATATTAAACAATATATACAATGATCTAATCGGGTCTCTGATTGCCCTATCATAGAAGTTTAGCAGTGCATTTTACTCGCCATTCCACGCGCATTAAGATGCCGCCTAGCCCAGTACGCTATCTAAATTAGGAGCGACGTAAGTTGAACAAATGTGATAGAATTTCGCTCAATTCTTAAATATCCATAACATAAAATGATCTAATCGGGTCTCTGTTTGCCCTACCCTAGAAGTTTAATAGTGCATTTTACTCGCCATTTCTTGCGCTTTGAGATGACGCTTAACCCAATACGCTACGTGAAATAGGAGCGACGTAAGTTGAACAATGTGACAGAATTACGCTGCATTCTTATATTCACCTTAATGTAAAAGGATCTAATCGGGTCTCTGTTCGCCCTAGCCTAGAAGTTTAGTAGTGCATTTCACTCGTCATTTCATGCGCTTTGAGATGCCGCTGAGCCCAATAAGCTATCTGTAATAGGAGCGACGTAAATTGAACAAATGTGATAGAATTTCGCCTGAATTCTTAAATTAACGATGATATAAAATGACCTAATCGGGTCTCTGTTTGCCCTACCCTAGAAGTTTAATAGTGCATTTCACACGTCATTTCATGCGCTTTGAGATGCCGCTAAGCCCAATAAGCTATCTGTAATAGAAGCGACGTAAATTGAACAAATGTGATAGAATTTCGTTGAATTCTTATATTAACCAAAATATAAAATGATCTAATCGGGTCTCTGATTGCCCCTATCATAGAAGTTTAGTAGTGCATTTTACTCGCCATTTCATGCGCTTTCAGATGCCGCATAGCCCAGTACGCTATCTGAAATAGGAGCGACGTAACTTGAACAAATGTGATAGAATCACGCTGCATTCTTATATTAACCGTAATATAAAATGATCTAATCGGGTCTCTGTTTGCCTTATCCTAGAAGTATAATAGTGCATTATACTCGCCATTCCGTGCGCTTTTAGATGCCGCTTAGCCCAGTACGCTATCTGAAATAGGAACGACGTAAATTGAACAAATGTGATAGAATTTTGCTGAATTCTTAAATTAACCATAATATAAATGACCTAATCGGGTCTCTGTTTGCCCTACCCTAGAAGTTTAATAGTGCATTTCACTCGTCATTTCTTGCGCTTTGAGATGCCGCTAAGCCCAATAAGCCATCTGTAATAGAAGCGACGTAAATTGAACAAATGTGATAGAATTTCGTTGAATTCTTATATTAACCTTAATGTAAAATGATCTAATCGGGTCTCTGTTTGCCTTATCCTAGAAGTTTAATAGTGCATTATACTCGTCATTTCATGCGGATTGAGATGCCGCTAAGCCCAATAAGCTATCTGAAATAGGAGGCGACGTAAATTGAACAAATGTGATAGAATTTCGCAGAATTCTTATATTAACCAAATATAAAATGATCTAATCGGGTCTCTGTTCGCCCTAGCCTAGTAGTTTAATAGTGCATTTTATTCGCCATTTTTATGCGCTTTGAGATGCCGCTTAGCCGAATACGCTATCTGAAATAGGAGCGACGTAAATTGAACAGATGTGATAGAATCTCCCTGAAATCTTATATTAACCATAATATAAAATGATCTAATCGGGTCTCTGTTCGCCCTAGCCTAGAAGTTTAATAGTGCATTTTATTCGCCATTTCATGCGCTTTTAGATGCCGCTTAGCCTACGACGCTATCTGAAATAGGAATGACGTAAATTGAACAAATGTGATAGAATTTCACTGAATTCTTAAATTAACCATAATATAAAATGATCTAATCGGGTCTCTGTTTGCCTTACCGTAGAAGTTTAATAGTGCATTTTACTCGCCATTGCCATGTGCTTTGAGATGCCGCTAAGCCCAATAAGCTATCTGTAATAGGAGCGACGTAAATTTACAAATGTGATAGAATTTCGTTGAATTCTTATATTAACCAAAATATAAAATGATCTAATCGGGTCTCTGATTGCCCTATCATCGAAGTTTAATAGTGCATTTTACTCGCCATTCCACGCGCTTTAAGATGCCGCCTAGTCCAGTACGCTATCTGAAATAGGAGCGACGTAAATTGAACGAATGTGATAGAATTTCGCTCAATCCTTAAATTAACCATATATAAAATGATCTAATCGGGTCTCTGTTTGCCCTACCCTAGAACTTTAATAGTGCATTTTACTCGTCATTTCATGCGCTTTGAGATGCCGCTTAGCCTAATACGCTATCTGAAATTGGAGCGATATAAGTTGAACAAATGTGATAGAATTTCGCTGAATTCTTTTATTAACCATAATGTAAAATGATCTAATCGGATCTCTGTTCGCCGAGCCTAGAACTATAATAGTGTATTTTATTCGCCATTTCAAACGCTTTGAGATGCCGCTTTGCCCAATACGCTATCTGAAATAGGAGCGACGTAAATTGAACAAATGTGATAGAATTTCACTGAATTCTTATATTAACCAAAATATAAAATGATCTAATCGGGTCTCTGAATGCCCTAGGATAGAATTAAATAGTGCATTTTACTCGCCATTCCGAACGCTTTAAGATGCCGCATAGCCCAGTTCGCTATCTGCAATAGGAGCGACGTAAATTGAACAAATGTGATAGAATTTTGCTGAATTCCTTTAATTAACCATAGTACAAAATGATCTAATCGGGTCTCTGTTTGCTCTACCCTAGAAGTTTGATAGTGCATTTTGCTCGCCATTTCATGCGCTTTGAGATGCCGCTTAGCTCAATACGCTATTTGAAATAGGAGCGACGTAAGTTGAACAAATGTGATAGAATTTCGCTGAATTCTTAAATTAACCATAACATAAAATGATCTAATCGGGTCTCTGTTTGCCCTACCCTAGAAGTTTAATAGTGCATTTTGCTCGCCATTTCATGCGCTTTGAGATGCCGCAGAGCCCAATACGCTATTTGAAATAGGAGCGACGTAAATTGAACAAATGTGATAGAATTTCACTGAATTCTTATATTAACCAAAATATAAAATGATCTAATCGGGTCTCTGTTCGCCCTACCATAGAAGTCTAATGGTGCATTTCACTCGCCATTTCATGCGCTTTGCGATGCCGCTTAGCCCAATACGCTATCTGAAATAGGAGCGACGTAAGTTGAACAAATGTGATAGAATTTCGCTGAATTCTTTTATTAACCATAATGTAAAATGATCTGCTCGGGTCTCTGTTCGCCCTAGCCTAGAAGCTTAATAGTGCATTTCACTCGTCATTTCATGCGCTTTGAGATGCCGCTGAGCCCAATAAGCTATTTGTAATAGGAGCGACGCAAATTGAACAAATGTGATAGAATTTTGCTGAATTCTTAAATTAACCATAATATCAAATGATCTAGTCGGGTCTCTGTTTGCCCTACCCTAGAAGTTTTAATAGTGCATTTCACTCGATATTTCATGCGCTTTGAGATGCCGCTAAGGCCAATAAGCTATCTGTAATCGGAGCGACGTAAGATGAACAAATGTGATAGAATTACGCTGAATTCTTATATTAACCGTATATAAAATGATCTAATCGGGTCTCTGTTTGCCTCATCCTAGAAGTATAATAGTGCATTATACTCGCCATTTCATGCGCTTTTAGATGCCGCTTAGCCCAGGACGCTATCTGAAATAGGAACGACGTAAATTGAACAAATGTGATAGAATTTTGCTGAATTCTTAAATTAACCATAATATAAAATGACCTAATCGGGTCTCTGTTGTCCCTACCCTAGAAGTATAATAGTGCATTATACTCGCCATTTCATGCGCTTTTAGATGCCGCTTAGCCCAGGACGCTATCTGAAATAGGAACGACGTAAATTGAACAAATGTGATAGAATTTTGCTGAATTCTTAAATTAACCATAATATAAAATGACCTAATCGGGTCTCTGTTTTCCCTACCCAGAAGTATAATAGTGCATTTCACTCGTCATTTCATGCGCTTTGAGATGGCGCTTAGCCCAATACGCTATCTGAAATAGGAGCGACGTAAATGAACAAATGTGATAGAATTTCGCTGAATTCTTATATTAACCAAAGTATATAATGATCTAATCTGGTCTCTGATTGCCCTATCATAGAAGGTTAATAGTGCATTTTACTCGCCATTCCACGCGCTTTAAGATGCCGCCTAGCTCAGTACGCTGTCTGAAATAGAAGCGACGTAACTTGAACAAGTGTGATAGAATCTCGCTGAATACTTATATTAACCTTAATGTAAAACGATCTTATCGGGTCTCTGTTCGCCCTAGCCTAGAAGTTTAATACGCATTTGATTCGCCATTTCATGCGCCTTGAGATGCAGCTTAGCCCAATACGCTATCTGAAATAGGAGCGACGTAAATTGAACAAATGTGATAGAATTTCCCTGAAATCTTATATTAAACAAAATTTAAAATGATCTAATCGGGTCTCTGATTGCCCTATCATAGAAGTTTAGCAGTGCATTTTACTCGCCATTCCACGCGCTTTAAGATGCCGCCTAGCCCAGTACGCTATCTAAATTAGGAGCGACGTAAGTTGAACAAATGTGATAGAATTACGCTGAATTCTTATATTAACCGTAATATAAAATGATCTAATCGGGTCTCTGTTTGCCTTATCCTAGAGTTTAGTATTGCATTTTACTCGCCATTTCATGCGCTTTGAGATACCGCTTAGCCCAATACGCTATCTGAAATAGGAGCGGACGTAAATTGAGTAAATGTGATAGAATTTTGCTGAATTCTTCAATAACCATAATATAAAATGATCTAATCGCGTGACTGTTTGCCCTACCCTAGAAGTTTAATAGTGCATTTCACTCGTCATTCCATGCGCTTTTGAGATGCCGCTAAGCCCAATAAGCTATCTGTAATAGGAGCGACCGTAAATTTTACAAATGTGATAGAATTTCGTTGAATTCTTATATAACCAAATATATAAAATGATCTAATAGGTCTCTGATTGCCCTTATCATAGAAGTTTAATAGTGCACTTTACTCGCCATTCCACGCGCTTTAAGATGCCGCCTAGCCCAGTACGCTATCTGAAATAGGAACGACGTAAGTTGAACAAATGTGGATAGAATTACGCTGAATTCTTATATTAACCGTAATATAAAATGATCTACTCGGGTCTCTGTTCGCCTAGCCTAGCTAGTTTAATAGTGCATTTTATTCGCCATTTTATGCGCTTTGAGATGCCGCTTAGCCGAATACGCTATCTGAAATAGGAGCGACGTAAATTGAACAGATGTGATAGAATCTCCCTGAAATCTTATATTCACCATAATATAAAATGATCTAATCGGGTCTCTGTTCGCCCTAGCCTAGAAGTTTAATAGGGCATTTTATTCGCCATTTCATGTGCTTTTAGATGCCGCTTAGCCTACGACGCTATCTGAAATAGTAACGACGTAAATTGAACAAATGTGATAGAATTTCACTGAATTCTTAAATTAACCATAATATAAAATGATCTAATCGGGTCTCTGTTTGCCCTACCGTAGAAGTTTAATAGTGCATTTTACTCGCCATTGCATGTGCTTTGAGATGCCGCTAAGCCAATAAGCTATCTGTAATAGGAGCGACGTAAATTTTACAAATGTGATAGAATTTCGTTGAATTCTTATATAAACCAAAATATTAAAATGATGTAATCGGGTCTCTGATTGCCCTATCATCGAAGTTTAATAGTGCATTTTACTCGCCATTCCACGCGCTTTAAGATGCCGCCTAGCCCAGTACGCTATCTGAAATAGGAGCGACGTAACTTGAACAAATGTGATATAATCACGCTGCATTCTTATATTAACCATAATATAAAATGATCTAATCGGGTCCCTGTTTGCCCTACCCTAGAAGTTTGATAGTGCATTTCACTCGTCATTTCATGCGCTTTGAGATGCCGCTTAGCCCAATACGCTATCTGAAATAGAGCGACGTAAATTGAACAAATGTGATAGAATTTCGCTGAATTCTTATATTAGCCAAAGTATAAAATGATCTAATCTGGTCTCTGATTGCCCTATCATAGAAGGTTAATAGTGCATTTTACTCGCCATTCCACGCGCTTTAAGATGCCGCCTAGACCTGTACGCTGTCTGAAATAGAAGCGACGTAAATTGAACATAGTGTGATAGAATCTCGCTGAATACTTATATTAACCTTAATGTAAAATGATCTAATCGGGTCTCTGTTCGCCCTACCCTAGAAGTTTAATAGTGCATTTCACTCGTCATTTCTTGCGCTTTGAGATGCCGCTTTGCCCAATACGCTATCTGAAATAGAAGCGACGTAATTGAACGAATGTGATAGAATTTCGCTCAATCCTTAAATTAACCATAATATAAAATGATCTAATCGGGTCTCTGTTTGCCCTACCCTAGAACTTTAATAGTGTATTTTATTCGCCATTTCAAACGCTTTGAGATGCCGCTTTGCCCAAAACGCTATCTGAAATAGGAGCGACGTAAATTGAACAAATGTGATAGAATTTCACTGAATTCTTATATTAACCAAAATATAAAATGATCTAATCGGGTCTCTGATTGCCCTAGGATAGAAGTTAAATAGTGCTTTTTACTCGCCATTCCGAACGCTTTAAGATGCCGCATAGCCCAGTTCGCTATCTGCAATAGGAGCAACGTAAATTGAACAAATGTGATAGAATTTTGCTGAATTCTTAAATTAACCATAACATAAAATGATCTAATCGGGTCTCTGTTTGCCCTACCCTAGAAGTTTAATAGTGCATTTCACTCGTCATTTCATGCGCTTTGAGATGCCGCTTAGCCCATACGCTATCTGAAATAGGAGCGACGTAAATTGAACAAATGTGATAGAATTCGCTGAATTCATATATTAACCAAAGTATATAATGATCTAATCTGGTCTCTGATTGCCCTATCATAGAAGGTTAATAGTGCATTTTACTCGCCATTCCACGCGCTTTAAGATGCCGCCTAGCTCAGTACGCTGTCTGAAATAGAAGCGACGTAACTTGAACAAGTGTGATAGAATCTCGCTGAATACTTATATTAACCTTAATGTAAAATGATCTAATCGGGTCTCTGTTCGCCCTACCCTAGAAGTTTAATAGTGCATTTCACTCGTCACTTCATGCGCTTTGAGATGCCGCTAAGCACAATAAGCTATCTGTAATAGGAGCGACGTAAATTGAACAAATGTGATAGAATTTCGCTGAATTCTTATATTAAACAAAATATAAAATCATCTAATCGTGTCTCTGTTCGCCCTACCATAGAAGTCTAATGGTGCATTTCACTCGCCATTTCATGCGCTTTGAGATGCCGCCTAGCCCAGTACGCTATCTGAAATAGGAGCGACGTAAGTTGAACAAATGTGATAGAATTTCGCAGAATTCTTATATTAACCAAAGTATAAAATGATCTAATCTGGTCTCTGTTCGCCCTAGCCTAGAAGTTTAATAGTGCATTTTGTTCGCCATTTCATGCGCTTTGAGATTCCGCTAAGCCCAATAAGCTGTCTGAAATAGGAGCGACGTAAATTGAACAAATGTGATAGAATTTCGCTGAATTCTTATATTAAACAAAATATAAAATCATCTAATCGGGTCTCAGTTTGCCCTACCCTAGAAGTTTAATCGTGCATTTTACACGCCATTTCATGCGCTTTGAGATGCCGCTTAGCCCAATAGGCTATCTGAAATAGGAGCGACGAAAATTTAACAAATGTGATAGAATTTCGCTGAATTCTTATATTAACCAAGGTATAAAATGATCTAGTCTGGTCTCTGATTGCCCTATCATACAAGGTTAATAGTGCATTTTACTCGCCATTCCACACGCTTTAAGATGCCGCCTAGCCCAGTACGCTGTCTGAAATAGGAGCGACGTAAATTGAACAAATGTGATAGAATCTCGCTGAATACTTATATTAACCTTAATGTAAAATGATCTAATCGGGTCTCTGTTCGCCCTACCCTAGAAGTTTAATAGTGCATTTTACTCGCCATTTCATGCGCTTTGAGACGCCGCTTCGCCCAATAAGCTATTTGAAATAGGAGCGACGTAAATTGAACAAATGTGATAGAATTTCGCTGAATTATTAAAGTAACCTTAATATAAAATGATCTAATCGGGAATCTGGTTTCCCTACCATAGAAGTTTAATAGTGCATTTTACTCGCCATTCCACGCGCCTTAAGATGCCGCCTAGCCCAGTACGCTGTCTGAAATAGAGCGACGTAAATTGAACAAATGTGATAGAATTTCACTGAATTCTTATATTAACCAAAATATAAAATGATCTAATCGTGTCTCTGTTCGCCCTACCATAGAAGTCTAATGGTGCATTTCACTCGCCATTTCATGCGCTTTGAGATGCCGCTTAGCCCAATACGCTATCTGAAATAGGAGCGACGTAAGTTGAACAAATGTGATAGAATTTCGCTGAATTCTTTTATTAACCATAATGTAAAATGATCTGCTCGGGTCTCTGTTCGCCCTAGCCTAGAAGTTTAATAGTGCATTTCACTCGTCATTTCATGCGCTTTGAGATGCCGCTGAGCCCAATAAGCTACCTGTAATAGGAGCGACGTAAATTGAACAAATGTGATAGAATTCGCTGAATTCTTAAATTAACCATAATATAAAATAACCTAATCGGGTCTCTGTTTGCCCTACCCTAGAAGTTTAATAGTGCATTTCACTCGTCATTTCATGCGCTTTGAGATGCCGCTAAGCCCAATAAGCTATCTGTAATAGAAGCGACGTAAATTGAACAAATGTGATAGAATTTCGTTGAATTCTTATATTAACCAAATATAAAATGATCTAATCGGGTCTCTGATTGCCCTATCATAGAAGTAAATAGTGCATTTTACTCGCCATTTCATGCGCCTTCAGATGCCGCTTAGCCCAATAAGCTATCTGAAATAGGAGCGACGCAAATTGAACAAATGTGATAGAATTTCCCTGAAATCTTATATTAAACAAAATATAAAATCATCTAATCGGATCTCTGATTGCCCTATATAGAAGTTTAACAGTGCATTTCACTCGTCCATTTCATGCGCTTTGACATGCCGCTTAGCCCAATAAGCTATTTGAAATCGGAGCGACGTAAGTTGAACAAATGTGATTGAATTTTACTGAATTCTTAAATTAACCATAATATAAAATGATCTAATCGGGTCTCTGTTTGCCCTACCCAAGAAGTTTAATAGGGCATTTCACTCGACACTTCATGCGCTTTGAGATGCCGCTAAGCCCAATAAGCTATCTGAAATAGGAGCAACGTAAATTGAACAAATGTGATAGAATTTCGCTGAATTCTTACATTAACCATAATGTAAAATGATATAATCGGGGTCTCTGTTTGCCCTACCCTAGAACTTTAATAGTGCATTTCACTCGTCACTTCATGCGCTTTGAGATGCCGCTAAGCACAATAAGCTATCTGTAATAGGGAGCGACGTAAATGAACAAATGTGATAGAATTTCGCTGAATTCTTATATTAACCAAAATATAAAATGATCTAATCGGGTCTCTGATTGCCCTATCATAGAAGTTTAGCAGTGCATTTTACTCGCCATTCCACGCGCTTTAAGATGCCACCTAGCCCAGTACGCTATCTAAACTAGGAGCGACGTAAGTTGAACAAATGTGATAGAATTTCCGTGAAATCTTATATTAAACAAAATATAAAATGTTCTAATCGGGTCTCTGATTGCCCTATCATAGAAGTTTAGTAGTGCATTTTACTCGTCATCCACGCGCCTTTAAGGTGCCGCCTAGCCCAGTACGCTATCTGAAATAGGAGCGACGTAAGTTGAACAAATGTGATAGAATTTTGCTGAATTCTTAAATTAACCATAATAAAAATGATCTAATCGGGTCTCTGTTTGCCCTACCCAAGAAGTTTAATAGTGCATTTCACTCGTCACTTTATGCACTTTGAGATGCCGCTAAGCCCAATAAGCTATCGGAAATAGGAGCGACGTAAATTGAACAAATGTCATAGAATTTCGCAGAATTCTTATGTTAACCAAAATATAAAATGATCTGATCTGGTCTCTGTTCGCCATAGCCTAGAAGTTTAATAGTGCATTTTGTTCGCCATTTCATGCGCTTTGTGGTGCCGCTTAGCCCAATACGCTATCTGAAATAGGAGCGACGTAAATTGGACAAATGTGATAGAATTTCCCTGAAATCTTATATTAAACAAAATATAAAATGATCTAATCGGGTCTCTGACTGCTCTATCATAGAAGTTTAGTAGTGCATTTTACTCGCCCTTCCACGCGCTTTAAGATGCCGCCTAGCCCAGTACGCTATCTGAAATAGGAGCGACGTAAGATGAACAAATGTGATAGAATTACGCTGAATTCTTATATTAATCGTAATATAAAATGATCTAATCGGGTCTCTGTTTGCCCTACCCTAGAAGTTTAATAGTGAATTTTATTCGCCATTTCATGCGCTTTGAGATGCCGCATAGCCTAATACGCTATCGGAAATAGGAGCGACGTAAATTGAACAAATGTGATAGAATTTCCGTGAATTCTTATATTAACCTTAATGTAAAATGATCTAATCGGGTCTCTGTTCGCCCTAGCCTAGAAGTATAATAGTGCATTTTGTTCGCCATTTCATGCGCCTTGAGATGCCGCTTAGCCCAATACGCTATCTGAAATAGGAGCGACGTAAATTGAACAAATGTGATGGAATTTCCCTGAAATCTTATATTAAACAATATATACAATGATCTAATCGGGTCTCTGATTGCCCTATCATAGAAGTTTAGCAGTGCATTTTACTCGCCATTCCACGCGCATTAAGATGCCGCCTAGCCCAGTACGCTATCTAAATTAGGAGCGACGTAAGTTGAACAAATGTGATAGAATTTCGCTCAATTCTTAAATTATCCATAACATAAAATGATCTAATCGGGTCTCTGTTTGCCCTACCCTAGAAGTTTAATAGTGCATTTTACTCGCCATTTCTTGCGCTTTGAGATGACGCTTAACCCAATACGCTACGTGAAATAGGAGCGACGTAAGTTGAACAAATGTGACAGAATTACGCTGCATCTTATATTCACCTTAATGTAAAAGGATCTAATCGGGTCTCTGTTCGCCCTAGCCTAGAAGTTTAGTAGTGCATTTCACTCGTCATTTCATGCGCTTTGAGATGCCGCTGAGCCCAATAAGCTATCTGTAATAGGAGCGACGTAAATTGAACAAATGTGATAGAATTTCGCTGAATTCTTAAATTAACGATAATATAAAATGACCTAATCGGGTCTCTGTTTGCCCTACCCTAGAAGTTTAATAGTGCATTTCACACGTCATTTCATGCGCTTTGAGATGCCGCTAAGCCCAATAAGCTATCTGTAATAGAAGCGACGTAAATTGAACAAATGTGATAGAATTTCGTTGAATTCTTATATTAACCAAAATATAAAATGATCTAATCGGGTCTCTGATTGCCCTATCATAGAAGTTTAGTAGTGCATTTTACTCGCCATTCCGAACGCTTTAAGATGCCGCATAGCCCAGTTCGCTATCTGCAATAGGAGCGACGTAAATTGAACAAATGTGATAGAATTTTGCTGAATTCTTAAATTAACCATAGTACAAAATGATCTAATCGGGTCTCTGTTTGCTCTACCCTAGAAGTTTGATAGTGCATTTTGCTCGCCATTTCATGCGCTTTGAGATGCCGCTTAGCTCAATTACGCTATTTGAAATAGGAGCGACGTAAGTTGAACAAATGTATAGAAATTTCGCTGAATTCTTAAATTAACCATAACATAAAATGATCTAATCGGGTCTCTGTTTGCCCTACCCTAGAAGTTTAATAGTGCATTTTGCTCGCCATTTCATGCGCTTTGAGATGCCGCAGAGCCCAATACGCTATTTGAAATAGGAGCGACGTAAATTGAACAAATGTGATAGAATTTCACTGAATTCTTATATTAACCAAATATAAAATGATCTAATCGGGTCCCTGTTCGCCCTACCATAGAAGTCTAATGGTGCATTTCACTCGCCATTTCATGCGCTTTGCGATGCCGCTTAGCCCAATACGCTATCTGAAATAGGAGCGACCGTAAGTTGAACAAATGTGATAGAATTTCGCTGAATTCTTTTATTAACCATAATGTAAAATGATCTGCTCGGGTCTCTGTTCGCCCTAGCCTAGAAGCTTAATAGTGCATTTCACTCGTCCATTTCATGCGCTTTGAGATGCCGCTGAGCCCAATAAGCTATTTGTAATAGGAGCGACGCAAATTGAACAAATGTGATAGAATTTTGCTGAATTCTTAAATTAACCATAATATCAAATGATCTAGTCGGGTCTCTGTTTGCCCTACCCTAGAAGTTTAATAGTGCATTTCACTCGATATTTTCATGCGCTTTGAGATGCCGCTAAGCCCAATAAGCTATCTGTAATAGGAGCGACGTAAATTGAACAAATGTGATAGAATTACGCTGAATTCTTATATTAACAGTAATATAAAATGATCTAATCGGGGTCTCTGTTTGCCTCATCCTAGAAGTATAATAGTGCATTATACTCGCCATTTCATGCGCTTTTAGATGCCGCTTAGCCCAGGACGCTATCTGAAATAGGAACGACGTAAATTGAACAAATGTGATAGAATTTTGCTGAATTCTTAAATTAACCATAATATAAAATGACCTAATCGGGTCTCTGTTGTCCCTACCCTAGAAGTATAATAGTGCAATATACTCGCATTTCATGCGCTTTTAGATGCCGCTTAGCCCAGGACGCTATCTGAAATAGGAACGACGTAAATTGAACAAATGTGATAGAATTTTGCTGAATTCTTAAATTAACCATAATATAAAATGACCTAATCGGGTCTCTGTTTTCCCTACCCTAGAAGTATAATAGTGCATTTCACTCGTCATTTCATGCGCTTTGAGATGGCGCTTAGCCAATACGCTATCTGAAATAGGAGCGACGTAAATTGAACAAATGTGATAGAATTTCGCTGAATTCTTATATTAACCAAAGTATATAATGATCTAATCTGGTCTCTGATTGCCCTATCATAGAAGGTTAATAGTGCATTTTACTCGCCATTCCACGCGCTTTAAGATGCCGCCTAGCTCAGTACGCTGTCTGAAATAGAAGCGACGTAACTTGAAACAAGTGTGATAGAATCTCGCTGAATACTTATATTAACCTAATGTAAAACGATCTTATCGGGTCTCTGTTCGCCCTAGCCTAGAAGTTTAATACCGCATTTGATTCGCCATTTCATGCGCCTTGAGATGCCGCTTAGCCCAATACGCTATCTGAAATAGGAGCGACGTAAATTGAACAAATGTGATAGAATTTCCCTGAAATCTTATATTAAACAAAATATAAAATGATCTAATCGGGTCTCTGATTGCCCTATCATAGAAGTTTAGCAGTGCATTTTACTCGCCATTCCACGCGCTTTAAGATGCCGCCTAGCCCAGTACGCTATCTAAATTAGGAGCGACGTAAGTTGAACAAATGTGATAGAATTACGCTGAATTCTTATATTAACCGTAATATAAAATAATCTAATCGGGTCTCTGTTTGCCTTATCCTAGAAGTTTAGTATTGCATTTTACTCGCCATTTCATGCGCTTTGAGATACCGCTTAGCCCAATACGCTATCTGAAATAGAGCGACGTAAATTGAGTAAATGTGATAGAATTTTGCTGAATTCTTCAATTAACCATAATATAAAATGATCTAATCGCGTGACTGTTTGCCCTACCCTAGAAGTTTAATAGTGCATTTCACTCGTCATTCCATGCGCTTTGAGATGCCGCTAAGCCCAATATGCTATCTGTAATAGGAGCGACGTAAATTTTACAAATGTGATAGAATTTCGTTGAATTCTTATATTAACCAATATATAAAATGATCTAATCGGGTCTCTGATTGCCCTATCATAGAAGTTTAATAGTGCACTTTACTCACCATTCCACGCGCTTTAAGATGCCGCCTAGCCCAGTACGCTATCTGAAATAGGAACGACGTAAGTTGAACAAATGTGATAGAATTACGCTGAATTCTTATATTAACCGTAATATAAAATGATCTAATCGGGTCTCTGTTCGCCCTAGCCTAGTAGTTTAATAGTGCATTTTATTCGCCATTTTATGCGCTTTGAGATGCCGCTTAGCCGAATACGCTATCTGAAATAGGAGCGACGTAAATTGAACAGATGTGATAGAATCTCCCTGAAATCTTATATTCACCATAATATAAAATGATCTAATCGGGTCTCTGTTCGCCCTAGCCTAGAAGTTTAATAGGGCATTTTATTCGCCATTTCATGTGCTTTTAGATGCCGCTTAGCCTACGACGCTATCTGAAATAGGAACGACGTAAATTGAACAAATGTGATAGAATTTCACTGAATTCTTAAATTAACCATAATATAAAATGATCTAATCGGGTCTCTGTTTGCCCTACCCTAGAAGTTTAATAGTGCATTTCACTCGTCATTTCCTGCGCTTTGAGATGCCGCTAAGCCCAATAAGCCATCTGTAATAGAAGCGACGTAAATTGAACAAATGTGATAGAATTTCGTTGAATTCTTATATTAACCTTAATGTAAAATGATCTAATCGGGTCTCTGTTTGCCTTATCCTAGAAGTTTAATAGTGCATTATACTCGTCATTTCATGCGGATTGAGATGCCGCTAAGCCCAATAAGCTATCTGAAATAGGAACGACGTAAATTGAACAAATGTGATAGAATTTCGCTGAATTCTTAAATTAACCATAATGTAAAATGATATAATCGGGTCTCTGTTTGCCCTACCCTAGAAGTTTAATAGTGCATTTCACTCGTCACTTCATGCGCTTTGAGATGCCGCTAAGCACAATAAGCTATCTGTAATAGGAGCGACGTAAATTGAACAAATGTGATAGAATTTCGCTGAATTCTTATATTAACCAAAATATAAAATGATCTAATCGGGTCTCTGATTGCCCTATCATAGAAGTTTAGTAGTGCATTTTACTCGCCATTCCACGCGCTTTAAGATGCCCGCCTAGCCCAGTACGCTATCTGAAATAGGAGCGACGTAAGTTGAACAAATGTGATAGAATTTCGCAGAATTCTTATATTAACCAAAGTATAAAATGATCTAATCTGGTCTCTGTTCGCCCTAGCTAGAAGTTTAATAGTGCATTTTGTTCGCCATTTCATGCGCTTTGAGATGCCGCTAAGCCCAATAAGCTGTCTGAAATAGGAGCGACGTAAATTGAACAAATGTGATAGAATTTCGCTGAATTCTTATATTAAACAAAATATAAAATCATCTAATCGGGTCTCAGTTTGCCCTACCCTAGAAGTTTAATCGTGCATTTTACACGCCATTTCATGCGCTTTGAGATGCCGCTTAGCCCAATAGGCTATCTGAAATAGGAGCGACGTAAATTTAACAAATGTGATAGAATTTCGCTGAATTCTTATATTAACCAAGGTATAAAATGATCTAGTCTGGTCTCTGATTGCCCTATCATACAAGGTTAATAGTGCATTTTACTCGCCATTCCACACGCTTTAAGATGCCGCCTAGCCCAGTACGCTGTCTGAAATAGGAGCGACGTAAATTGAACAAATGTGATAGAATCTCGCTGAATACTTATATTAACCTTAATGTAAAATGATCTAATCGGGTCTCTGTTCGCCCTACCCTAGAAGTTTAATAGTGCATTTTACTCGCCATTTCATGCGCTTTGAGACGCCGCTTCGCCCAATAAGCTATTTGAAATAGGAGCGACGTAAATTGAACAAATGTGATAGAATTTCGCTGAATTATTAAAGTAACCTTAATATAAAATGATCTAATCGGGAATCTGGTTTCCCTACCATAGAAGTTTAATAGTGCATTTTACTCGCCATTCCACGCGCCTTAAGATGCCGCCTAGCCCAGTACGCTATCTGAAATAGGAGCGACGTAAGTTGAACAAATGTGATAGAATTTCGCAGAATTCTTATATTAACCAAAGTATAAAATGATCTAATCGGGTCTCTGTTTGCCCTACCCTAGAAGTTTAATAGTGCATTTCACTCGTCATTTCATGCGCTTTGAGATGCCGCTAAGCCCAATAAGCTATCTGTAATAGAAGCGACGTAAATTGAACAAATGTGATAGAATTTCGTTGAATTCTTATATTAACCAAAATATAAAATGATCTAATCGGGTCTCTGATTGCCCTATCATAGAAGTTTAATAGTGCATTTTACTCGCCATTTCATGCGCCTTCAGATGCCGCTTAGCCCAATAAGCTATCTGAAATAGGAGCGACGTAAATTGAACAAATGTGATAGAATTTCCCTGAAATCTTATATTAAACAAAATATAAAATCATCTAATCGGATCTCTGATTGCCTATCATAGAAGTTTAACAGTGCATTTCACTCGTCATTTCATGCGCTTTGACATGCCGCTTAGCCCAATAAGCTATTTGAAATCGGAGCGACGTAAGTTGAACAAATGTGATTGAATTTTGCTGAATTCTTAAATTAACCATAATATAAAATGATCTAATCGGGTCTCTGTTTGCCCTACCCAAGAAGTTTAATAGGGCATTTCACTCGACACTTCATGCGCTTTGAGATGCCGCTAAGCCCAATAAGCTATCTGAAATAGGAGCAACGTAAATTGAACAAATGTGATAGAATTTCGCTGAATTCTTACATTAACCATAATGTAAAATGATATAATCGGGTCTCTGTTTGCCCTACCCTAGAACTTTAATAGTGCATTTCACTCGTCACTTCATGCGCTTTGAGATGCCGCTAAGCACAATAAGCTATCTGTAATAGGAGCGACGTAAATTGAACAAATGTGATAGAATTTCGCTGAATTCTTATATTAACCAAAATATAAAATGATCTAATCGGGTCTCTGATTGCCCTATCATAGAAGTTTAGCAGTGCATTTTACTCGCCATTCCACGCGCTTTAAGATGCCACCTAGCCCAGTACGCTATCTAAACTAGGAGCGACGTAAGTTGAACAAATGTGATAGAATTTCCGTGAAATCTTATATTAAACAAAATATAAAATGTTCTAATCGGGTCTCTGATTGCCCTATCATAGAAGTTTAGTAGTGCATTTTACTCGTCATCCCACGCGCTTTAAGGTGCCGCCTAGCCCAGTACGCTATCTGAAATAGGAGCGACGTAAGTTGAACAAATGTGATAGAATTTTGCTGAATTCTTAAATTAACCATAATATAAAATGATCTAATCGGGTCTCTGTTTGCCCTACCCAAGAAGTTTAATAGTGCATTTCACTCGTCACTTTATGCGCTTTGAGATGCCGCTAAGCCCAATAAGCTATCGGAAATAGGAGCGACGTAAATTGAACAAATGTGATAGAATTTCGCAGAATTCTTTTATTAACCATAATGTAAAATGATCTAATCGGATCTCTGTTCGCCGAGCCTAGAACTATAATAGTGTATTTTATTCGCCATTTCAAACGCTTTGAGATGCCGCTTTGCCCAATACGCTATCTGAAATAGGAGCGACGTAAATTGAACAAATGTGATAGAATTTCACTGAATTCTTATATTAACCAAAATATAAAATGATCTAATCGGGTCTCTGAATGCCCTAGGATAGAAATTAAATAGTGCATTTTACTCGCCATTCCTAACGCTTTAAGATGCCGCATAGCCCAGTTCGCTATCTGCAATAGGAGCGACGTAAATTGAACAAATGTGATAGAATTTTGCTGAATTCTTAAATTAACCATAGTACAAAATGATCTAATCGGGTCTCTGTTTGCTCTACCCTAGAAGTTTGATAGTGCATTTTGCTCGCCATTTCATGCGCTTTGAGATGCCGCTTAGCTCAATACGCTATTTGAAATAGGAGCGACGTAAGTTGAACAAATGTGATAGAATTTCGCTGAATTCTTAAATTAACCATAACATAAAATGATCTAATCGGGTCTCTGTTTGCCCTACCCTAGAAGTTTAATAGTGCATTTTGCTCGCCATTTCATGCGCTTTGAGATGCCGCAGAGCCCAATACGCTATTTGAAATAGGAGCGACGTAAATTGAACAAATGTGATAGAATTTCACTGAATTCTTATATTAACCAAAATATAAAATGATCTAATCGGGTCTCTGTTCGCCCTACCATAGAAGTCTAATGGTGCATTTCACTCGCCATTTCATGCGCTTTGCGATGCCGCTTAGCCCAATACGCTATCTGAAATAGGAGCGACGTAAGTTGAACAAATGTGATAGAATTTCGCTGAATTCTTTTATTAACCATAATGTAAAATGATCTGCTCGGGTCTCTGTTCGCCCTAGCCTAGAAGCTTAATAGTGCATTTCACTCGTCATTTCATGCGCTTTGAGATGCCGCTGAGCCCAATAAGCTATTTGTAATAGGAGCGACGCAAATTGAACAAATGTGATAGAATTTTGCTGAATTCTTAAATTAACCATAATATCAAATGATCTAGTCGGGTCTCTGTTTGCCCTACCCTAGAAGTTTAATAGTGCATTTCACTCGATATTTCATGCGCTTTGAGATGCCGCTAAGCCCAATAAGCTATCTGTAATAGGAGCGACGTAAATTGAACAAATGTGATAGAATTACGCTGAATTCTTATATTAACCGTAATATAAAATGATCTAATCGGGTCTCTGTTTGCCTCATCCTAGAAGTATAATAGTGCATTATACTCGCCATTTCATGCGCTTTTAGATGCCGCTTAGCCCAGGACGCTATCTGAAATAGGAACGACGTAAATTGAACAAATGTGATAGAATTTTGCTGAATTCTTAAATTAACCATAATATAAAATGACCTAATCGGGTCTCTGTTGTCCCTACCCTAGAAGTATAATAGTGCATTATACTCGCCATTTCATGTGCTTTTAGATGCCGCTTAGCCCAGGACGCTATCTGAAATAGGAACGACGTAAATTGAACAAATGTGATAGAATTTTGCTGAATTCTTAAATTAACCATAATATAAAATGACCTAATCGGGTCTCTGTTTTCCCTACCCTAGAAGTATAATAGTGCATTTCACTCGTCATTTCATGCGCTTTGAGATGGCGCTTAGCCCAATACGCTATCTGAAATAGGAGCGACGTAAATTGAACAAATGTGATAGAAGTTCGCTGAATTCTTATATTAACCAAAGTATATAATGATCTAATCTGGTCTCTGATTGCCCTATCATAGAAGGTTAATAGTGCATTTTACTCGCCATTCCACGCGCTTTAAGATGCCGCCTAGCTCAGTACGCTGTCTGAAATAGAAGCGACGTAACTTGAACAAGTGTGATAGAATCTCGCTGAATACTTATATTAACCTTAATGTAAAACGATCTTATCGGGTCTCTGTTCGCCCTAGCCTAGAAGTTTAATACCGCATTTGATTCGCCATTTCATGCGCCTTGAGATGCCGCTTAGCCCAATACGCTATCTGAAATAGGAGCGACGTAAATTGAACAAATGTGATAGAATTTCCCTGAAATCTTATATTAAACAAAATATAAAATGATCTAATCGGGTCTCTGATTGCCCTATCATAGAAGTTTAGCAGTGCATTTTACTCGCCATTCCACGCGCTTTAAGATGCCGCCTAGCCCAGTACGCTATCTAAATTAGGAGCGACGTAAGTTGAACAAATGTGATAGAATTACGCTGAATTCTTATATTAACCGTAATATAAAATAATCTAATCGGGTCTCTGTTTGCCTTATCCTAGAAGTTTAGTATTGCATTTTACTCGCCATTTCATGCGCTTTGAGATACCGCTTAGCCCAATACGCTATCTGAAATAGGAGCGACGTAAATTGAGTAAATGTGATAGAATTTTGCTGAATTCTTCAATTAACCATAATATAAAATGATCTAATCGCGTGACTGTTTGCCCTACCCTAGAAGTTTAATAGTGCATTTCACTCGTCATTCCATGCGCTTTGAGATGCCGCTAAGCCCAATAAGCTATCTGTAATAGGAGCGACGTAAATTTTACAAATGTGATAGAATTTCGTTGAATTCTTATATTAACCAATATATAAAATGATCTAATCGGGTCTCTGATTGCCCTATCATAGAAGTTTAATAGTGCACTTTACTCGCCATTCCACGCGCTTTAAGATGCCGCCTAGCCCAGTACGCTATCTGAAATAGGAACGACGTAAGTTGAACAAATGTGATAGAATTACGCTGAATTCTTATATTAACCGTAATATAAAATGATCTAATCGGGTCTCTGTTCGCCCTAGCCTAGTAGTTTAATAGTGCATTTTATTCGCCATTTTATGCGCTTTGAGATGCCGCTTAGCCGAATACGCTATCTGAAATAGGAGCGACGTAAATTGAACAGATGTGATAGAATCTCCCTGAAATCTTATATTCACCATAATATAAAATGATCTAATCGGGTCTCTGTTCGCCCTAGCCTAGAAGTTTAATAGGGCATTTTATTCGCCATTTCATGTGCTTTTAGATGCCGCTTAGCCTACGACGCTATCTGAAATAGGAACGACGTAAATTGAACAAATGTGATAGAATTTCACTGAATTCTTAAATTAACCATAATATAAAATGACCTAATCGGGTCTCTGTTTGCCCTACCCTAGAAGTTTAATAGTGCATTTCACTCGTCATTTCCTGCGCTTTGAGATGCCGCTAAGCCCAATAAGCCATCTGTAATAGAAGCGACGTAAATTGAACAAATGTGATAGAATTTCGTTGAATTCTTATATTAACCTTAATGTAAAATGATCTAATCGGGTCTCTGTTTGCCTTATCCTAGAAGTTTAATAGTGCATTATACTCGTCATTTCATGCGGATTGAGATGCCGCTAAGCCCAATAAGCTATCTGAAATAGGAACGACGTAAATTGAACAAATGTGATAGAATTTCGCTGAATTCTTACATTAACCATAATGTAAAATGATATAATCGGGTCTCTGTTTGCCCTACCCTAGAAGTTTAATAGTGCATTTCACTCGTCACTTCATGCGCTTTGAGATGCCGCTAAGCACAATAAGCTATCTGTAATAGGAGCGACGTAAATTGAACAAATGTGATAGAATTTCGCTGAATTCTTATATTAACCAAAATATAAAATGATCTAATCGGGTCTCTGATTGCCCTATCATAGAAGTTTAGTAGTGCATTTTACTCGCCATTCCACGCGCTTTAAGATGCCGCCTAGCCCAGTACGCTATCTGAAATAGGAGCGACGTAAGTTGAACAAATGTGATAGAATTTCGCAGAATTCTTATATTAACCAAAGTATAAAATGATCTAATCTGGTCTCTGTTCGCCCTAGCCTAGAAGTTTAATAGTGCATTTTGTTCGCCATTTCATGCGCTTTGAGATGCCGCTAAGCCCAATAAGCTGTCTGAAATAGGAGCGACGTAAATTGAACAAATGTGATAGAATTTCGCTGAATTCTTATATTAAACAAAATATAAAATCATCTAATCGGGTCTCAGTTTGCCCTACCCTAGAAGTTTAATCGTGCATTTTACACGCCATTTCATGCGCTTTGAGATGCCGCTTAGCCCAATAGGCTATCTGAAATAGGAGCGACGTAAATTTAACAAATGTGATAGAATTTCGCTGAATTCTTATATTAACCAAGGTATAAAATGATCTAGTCTGGTCTCTGATTGCCCTATCATACAAGGTTAATAGTGCATTTTACTCGCCATTCCACACGCTTTAAGATGCCGCCTAGCCCAGTACGCTGTCTGAAATAGGAGCGACGTAAATTGAACAAATGTGATAGAATCTCGCTGAATACTTATATTAACCTTAATGTAAAATGATCTAATCGGGTCTCTGTTCGCCCTACCCTAGAAGTTTAATAGTGCATTTTACTCGCCATTTCATGCGCTTTGAGACGCCGCTTCGCCCAATAAGCTATTTGAAATAGGAGCGACGTAAATTGAACAAATGTGATAGAATTTCGCTGAATTATTAAAGTAACCTTAATATAAAATGATCTAATCGGGAATCTGGTTTCCCTACCATAGAAGTTTAATAGTGCATTTTACTCGCCATTCCACGCGCCTTAAGATGCCGCCTAGCCCAGTACGCTATCTGAAATAGGAGCGACGTAAGTTGAACAAATGTGATAGAATTTCGCTGAATTCTTATATTAACCAAAGTATAAAATGATCTAATCGGGTCTCTGTTTGCCCTACCCTAGAAGTTTAATAGTGCATTTCACTCGTCATTTCATGCGCTTTGAGATGCCGCTAAGCCCAATAAGCTATCTGTAATAGAAGCGACGTAAATTGAACAAATGTGATAGAATTTCGTTGAATTCTTATATTAACCAAAATATAAAATGATCTAATCGGGTCTCTGATTGCCCTATCATAGAAGTTTAATAGTGCATTTTACTCGCCATTTCATGCGCCTTCAGATGCCGCTTAGCCCAATAAGCTATCTGAAATAGGAGCGACGTAAATTGAACAAATGTGATAGAATTTCCCTGAAATCTTATATTAAACAAAATATAAAATCATCTAATCGGATCTCTGATTGCCCTATCATAGAAGTTTAACAGTGCATTTCACTCGTCATTTCATGCGCTTTGACATGCCGCTTAGCCCAATAAGCTATTTGAAATCGGAGCGACGTAAGTTGAACAAATGTGATTGAATTTTGCTGAATTCTTAAATTAACCATAATATAAAATGATCTAATCGGGTCTCTGTTTGCCCTACCCAAGAAGTTTAATAGGGCATTTCACTCGACACTTCATGCGCTTTGAGATGCCGCTAAGCCCAATAAGCTATCTGAAATAGGAGCAACGTAAATTGAACAAATGTGATAGAATTTCGCTGAATTCTTACATTAACCATAATGTAAAATGATATAATCGGGTCTCTGTTTGCCCTACCCTAGAACTTTAATAGTGCATTTCACTCGTCACTTCATGCGCTTTGAGATGCCGCTAAGCACAATAAGCTATCTGTAATAGGAGCGACGTAAATTGAACAAATGTGATAGAATTTCGCTGAATTCTTATATTAACCAAAATATAAAATGATCTAATCGGGTCTCTGATTGCCCTATCATAGAAGTTTAGCAGTGCATTTTACTCGCCATTCCACGCGCTTTAAGATGCCACCTAGCCCAGTACGCTATCTAAACTAGGAGCGACGTAAGTTGAACAAATGTGATAGAATTTCCGTGAAATCTTATATTAAACAAAATATAAAATGTTCTAATCGGGTCTCTGATTGCCCTATCATAGAAGTTTAGTAGTGCATTTTACTCGTCATCCCACGCGCTTTAAGGTGCCGCCTAGCCCAGTACGCTATCTGAAATAGGAGCGACGTAAGTTGAACAAATGTGATAGAATTTTGCTGAATTCTTAAATTAACCATAATATAAAATGATCTAATCGGGTCTCTGTTTGCCCTACCCAAGAAGTTTAATAGTGCATTTCACTCGTCACTTTATGCGCTTTGAGATGCCGCTAAGCCCAATAAGCTATCGGAAATAGGAGCGACGTAAATTGAACAAATGTGATAGAATTTCGCAGAATTCTTATGTTAACCAAAATATAAAATGATCTGATCTGGTCTCTGTTCGCCATAGCCTAGAAGTTTAATAGTGCATTTTGTTCGCCATTTCATGCGCTTTGTGATGCCGCTTAGCCCAATACGCTATCTGAAATAGGAGCGACGTAAATTGGACAAATGTGATAGAATTTCCCTGAAATCTTATATTAAACAAAATATAAAATGATCTAATCGGGTCTCTGACTGCTCTATCATAGAAGTTTAGTAGTGCATTTTACTCGCCCTTCCACGCGCTTTAAGATGCCGCCTAGCCCAGTACGCTATCTGAAATAGGAGCGACGTAAGATGAACAAATGTGATAGAATTACGCTAAATTCTTATATTAATCGTAATATAAAATGATCTAATCGGGTCTCTGTTTGCCCTACCCTAGAAGTTTAATAGTGAATTTTATTCGCCATTTCATGCGCTTTGAGATGCCGCATAGCCTAATACGCTATCTGAAATAGGAGCGACGTTAATTGAACAAATGTGATAGAATTTCCGTGAATTCTTATATTAACCTTAATGTAAAATGATCTAATCGGGTCTCTGTTCGCCCTAGCCTAGAAGTTTAATAGTACATTTTGTTCGCCATTTCATGCGCCTTGAGATGCCGCTTAGCCCAATACGCTATCTGAAATAGGAGCGACGTAAATTGAACAAATGTGATGGAATTTCCCTGAAATCTTATATTAAGCAATATATACAATGATCTAATCGGGTCTCTGATTGCCCTATCATAGAAGTTTAGCAGTGCATTTTACTCCCCATTCCACGCGCATTAAGATGCCGCCTAGCCCAGTACGCTATCTAAATTAGGAGCGACGTAAGTTGAACAAATGTGATAGAATTTCGCTCAATTCTTAAATTATCCATAACATAAAATGATCTAATCGGGTCTCTGTTTGCCCTACCCTAGAAGTTTAATAGTGCATTTTACTCGCCATTTCTTGCGCTTTGAGATGACGCTTAACCCAATACGCTATGTGAAATAGGAGCGACGTAAGTTGAACAAATGTGACAGAATTACGCTGCATTCTTATATTCACCTTAATGTAAAAGGATCTAATCGGGTCTCTGTTCGCCCTAGCCTAGAAGTTTAATAGTGCATTTCACTCGTCATTTCATGCGCTTTGAGATGCCGCTGAGCCCAATAAGCTATCTGTAATAGGAGCGACGTAAATTGAACAAATGTGATAGAATTTCGCTGAATTCTTAAATTAACGATAATATAAAATGACCTAATCGGGTCTCTGTTTGCCCTACCCTAGAAGTTTAATAGTGCATTTCACACGTCATTTCATGCGCTTTGAGATGCCGCTAAGCCCAATAAGCTATCTGTAATAGAAGCGACGTAAATTGAACAAATGTGATAGAATTTCGTTGAATTCTTATATTAACCAAAATATAAAATGATCTAATCGGGTCTCTGATTGCCCTATCATAGAAGTTTAGTAGAGCATTTTACTCGCCATTTCATGCGCTTTCAGATGCCGCATAGCCCAATACGCTGTCTGAAATAGGAGCGACGTAAATTGAACAAATGTGATAGAATTTCGCTTAATTCTTATATTAACCGTAATATAAAATGACCTAATCGGGTCTCTGTTTGCCCTACCGTAGAAGTTTAATAATCCATTTTATTCGCCATTTTATGCGCTTTCAGATGCCGCATAGCCGAATACGCTGTCTGAAATAGGAGCGACGTAAATTGAACAAATGTGATAGAATTTCCGTGAGTCCTTATATTAACCTTAATGTAAAATGATCTAATCGGGTCTCTGTTCGCCCTACCATAGAAGTTTAATAGTGCATTTTACTCGCCATTTCATGCGCTTTGAGATGCCGCATTGCCCAATACGCTATCTGCAATAGGAGCGACGTAAATTGAACAAATGTGATAGAATTTCCGTGAATCCTTATATTAACCTTAATGTAAAATGATCTAATCGGGTCTCTGTTCGCCCTACCATAGAAGTCTAATGGTGCATTTCACTCGACATTTCATGCGCTTTGCGATGCCGCTTAGCCCAATACGCTATCTGAAATAGGAGCGACGTAAGTTGAACAAATGTGATAGAATTTCGCTGAATTCTTTTATTAACCATAATGTAAAATGATCTGATCGGGTCTCTGTTCGCCCTAGCCTAGAAGTTTAATAGTGCATTTTATTCGCCACTTCATGCGCTTTGAGATGCCGCTTAGCCGAATACGCTATCTGAAATAGGAGCGACGCAAATTAAACAAATGTGATACTATTTCCCTGAAATCTTATATTAAACAAAATATAAAATGATCTAATCGGGTCTCTGATTGCCCTATCATAGAAGTTTAGTAGTGCATTTTACTCGCCATTCCACGCGCTTTAAGATGCCGCCTAGCCCAGTACGCTATCTGAAATAGGAGCGACGTAAGTTGAACAAATGTGATAGAATTTTGTTGAATTCTTAAATTAACCATAATATAAAATCATCTAATCGGGTCTCTGTTTGCCCTACCCTAGAAGTTTAATAGTGCATTTTAGTCGCCATTTCATGCGCTTTGAGATCCCGCTTAGCCCAATACGCTATCTGAAATAGGAGCGACGTAAATTGAACAAATGTGATAGAATTTCCCTGAAATCTTATATTAATCAAAATATAAAATGATCTAATCGGGTCTCTGATTGCCCTATCATAGAAGATTAGTAGTGCATTTTACTCGCCACTCCACGCGCTTTAAGATGCCGCCTAGCCCAGTACGCTATCTGTAATAGGAGCGACGTAAATTGAACAAATGTGATAGAATTACGCTGAATTCTTATATTAACCGTAATATAAAATGATCTAATCGGGTCTCTGTTTGCCTCATCCTAGAAGTATAATAGTGCATTATACTCGCCATTTCATGCGCTTTTAGATGCCGCTTAGCCCAGGACGCTATCTGAAATAGGAACGACGTAAATTGAACAAATGTGATAGAATTTTGCTGAATTCTTAAATTAACCATAATATAAAATGACCTAATCGGGTCTCTGTTTGCCCTACCCTAGAAGTTTAATAGTGCATTTCACTCGTCATGTCATGCGCTTTGAGATGCCGCTAAGCCCAATAAGCTATCTGTAATAGGAGCGACGTAAATTTTACAAATGTGATAGAATTTCGTTGAATTCTTATATTAACCAATATATAAAATGATCTAATCGGGTCTCTGATTGCCCTATCATAGAAGTTTAATAGTGCACTTTACTCGCCATTCCACGCGCTTTGAGATGCCGCCTAGCCCAGTACGTTATCTGAAATAGGAACGACGTAAGTTGAACAAATGTGATAGAATTACGCTGAATTCTTATATTAACCGTAATATAAAATGATCTAATCGGGTCTCTGTTTGCCTTATCCTAGAAGTATAATAGTGCATTATACTCATCATTTCATGCGCTTTTAGATGCCGCTTAGCCCAGGATGCTATCTGAAATAGGAACGACGTAAATTGAACAAATGTGATAGAATTTTGCTGAATTCTTAAATTAACCATAATATAAAATGACCTAATCGGGTCTCTGTTTGCCTTACCCTAGAAGTTTAATAGTGCATTTCACTCGCCATTTCATGCGCTTTGAGATGCCGCTGAGCCCAATACGCTATTTGAAATAGGAGCGACGTAAATTGAACAAATGTGATAGAATTTCACTGTATTCTTATATTAACCAAAATATAAAATGATCTAATCGTGTCTCTGTTCGCCCTACCATAGAAGTCTAATGGTGCATTTCACTCGCCATTTCATGCGCTTTGAGATGCCGCTTAGCCCAATACGCTATCTGAAATAGGAGCGACGTAAGTTGAACAAATGTGATAGAATTTCGCTGAATTCTTTTATTAACCATAATGTAAAATGATCTGCTCGGGTCTCTGTTCGCCCTAGCCTAGAAGTTTAATAGTGCATTTCACTCGTCATTTCATGCGCTTTGAGATGCCGCTAAGCCCAATAAGCTATCTGTAATAGAGGCGACGTAAATTGAACAAATGTGATAGAATTTCCCTGAAATCTTATATTAAACAAAATATAAAATGATCTAATCGGGTCTCTGATTGCCCTATCATAGAAGTTTAACAGTGCATTTCACTCGTCACTTCATGCGCTTTGAGATGCCGCTAAGCACAACAAGCTATCTGTAATAGGAGCGACGTAAATTGAACAAATGTGATAGAATTTCGCTGAATTCTCATATTAACCAACATATAAAATGATCTAATCGGGTCTCTGATTGCCCTATCATAGAAGTTTAGTAGTGCATTTTACTCGCCATTCCACGCGCTTTAAGATGCCGCCTAGCCCAGTACTCTATCTGAAATAGGAGCGACGTAAGTTGAACAAATGTGATAGAATTTCGCAGAATTCTTATATTAACCAAAATATAAAATGATCTAATCTGGTCTCTGTTCGCCCTAGCCTAGAAGTTTAATAGTGCATTTTGTTCGCCATTTCATGCGCTTTGAGATGCCGCTAAGCCCAATAAGCTGTCTGAAATAGGAGCGACGTAAATTGAACAAATGTGATAGAATTTCGCTGAATTCTTATATTAAACAAAATATAAAATGATCTAATCGGGTCTCTGTTTGCCCTACCCTAGAAGTTTAATCGTGCATTTTACACGCCATTTCATGCGCTTTGAGGTGCCGCTCAGCCCAATAGGCTATCTGAAATAGGAGCGACGTAAATTTAACAAATGTGATAGAATTTCGCTGAATTCTTATATTAACCAAGGTATAAAATGATCTAGTCTGGTCTCTGATTGCCTTATCATAGAAGGTTAATAGTGCATTTTACTCGCCATTCCACACGCTTTAAGATGCCGCCTAGCCCAGTACGCTGTCTGAAATAGGAGCGACGTAAATTGAACAAATGTGATAGAATCTCGCTAAATACTTATATTAACCTTAATGGAAAATGATCTAATCGTGTCTCTGTTCGCCCTACCCTAGAAGTTTAATAGTGCATTTTACTCGCCATTTCATGCGCTTTGAGATGCCGCTTATCCCAATACGCTATCTGAAATAGGAGCGACGTAAATTGAACAAATGTGATAGAATTTCGCTGAATTCTTAAAGTAACCTTAATATAAAATGATCTAATCGGGTCTCTGTTTGCCCTACCCTAGAAGTTTAATAGAGCATTTCACTCGTCATTTCATGCGCTTTGAGATGCCGCTAAGCACAATAAGCTGTCTGGAATAGCAGCGACGTAAATGGAACAAATGTGAAAGAATTACGCCGCATTCTTATATTAACCGTAATATAAAATGATCTAATCGGGTCTCTGTTTGCCTTATCCTAGAAGTTTAATAGTGCATTTTACTCGCCATTCCACGCGCTTTAAGATGCCGCCTAGCCCAGTGCGCTACCTGAAATAGGAGCGACGTAAGTTGAACAAATGTGATAGAATTTTGCTGAATTCTTAAATTAACCGCAATATAAAATGATCTAATCGGGTCTCTGTTTGCCCTACCCTAGTAGTTTAATTGTGCATTTTACTCGCCATTTCATGCGCTTTTCGATGCCGCTTATCCCAATACGCTATCTGAAATAGGAGCGACGTACGTTGAACAAATGTGATAGAATTTCGCTGAATTCTTTTAAGAACCATAATGTAAAATGATCTTATCGGGTCTCTGTTCGCCCTAGCCTAGAAGTTTAATAGCGCATTTTATTCGCCATTTCATGCGCCTTGAGATGCCGCTTAGCCCAATACGCTAACTGAAATAGGAGCGACGTAAATTGAACAAATGTGTTTGAATTTCCCTGAAATCTTATATTAAACAAAATATACAATGATCTAATCGGGTCTCTGATTGCCCTATCATAGAAGTTTAGCAGTGCATTTTACTCGCCATACCACGCGCTTTAAGATGCCGCCTAGCCCAGTACGCTATCTAAATTAGGAGCGACGTAAGTTGAACAAATGTGATAGAATTACGCTGAATTCTTATATTAACCGTAATATAAAATGATCTAATCGGGTCTCTGTTTGCCTTATCCTAGAAGTTTAGTATTGCATTTTACTCGCCATTTCATGCGCTTTGAGATACCGCATAGCCCAATACGCTATCCGAAATAGGAGCGACGTAAATTGAACAAATGTGATAGAATTTCGCTGAATTCTTAAATTAACTATAATATAAAATGATCTAATCGGGTCACTGATTGACCTACCCTAGAAGTTTAATAGTGCATTTTGCTCGCCATTTCATGCGCTTTGAGATGCCGCTTAGCCCAATACGCTATCTGAAATATGAGCGACGTAAATTGAACAAATGTGATAGAATTTTGCTGAATTCTTAAATTAACCATAATATAAAATGATCTAATCGGGTCTCTGCTTGCCCCACCCTAGAAGTTCAATAGTGCATTTTAGTCGCCATTTCATGCGCTTTGAGATGCCGCTTCGCCCAATACGCTATCTGAAATAGGAGCGACGTAAATTAAACAAATGTGATAGAATTTCCCTGAAATCTTATATTAAACAAAATATAAAATGATCTAATCGGGTCTCTGTTCGCCCTAGCCTAGAAGTTTAATAGCGCATTTTATTCGTCATTTCATGCGCCTTGAGATGCCGCTTAGCCCAATACGCTATCTGAAATAGGAGCGACGTAAATTGAACAAATGTGATAGAATTTCCCTGAAATCTTATATTAAACAAAATATAAAATGATCTAATCGGGTCTCTGATTGCCCTATCATAGAAGTTTAGCAGTGCATTTTACTCGCCATTCCACGCGCTTTAAGATGCCGCCTAGCCCAGTACGCTATCTAAATTAGGAGCGACGTAAGTTGAACAAATGTGATAGAATTACGCTGAATTCTTATATTAACCGTAATATAAAATAATCTAATCGGGTCCCTGTTTGCCTTATCCTAGAAGTTTAGTATTGCATTTTACTCGCCATTTCATGCGCTTTGAGATACCGCTTAGCCCAATACGCTATCTGAAATAGGAGCGACGTAAATTGAGCAAATGTGATAGAATTTTGCAGAATTCTTAAATTAACCATAATATAAAATGATCTAATCGCGTGACTGTTTGCCCTACCCTAGAAGTTTAGTATTGCATTTTACTCGCCATTTCATGCGCTTTGAGATGCCGCTTAGCCCAATACGCTATCTGAAATAGGAGCGACGTAAATTGAACAAATGTGATAGAATTTCCCTGAAATCTTATATTAAACAAAATATAAAATGATCTAATCGGGTCTCTGATTGCCCTATCATAGAAGTTTAGTAGTGCATTCTACTCGCCATTTCACGCGCTTTAAGATGCCGCCTAGCCTAGTACGCTATCTGAAATAGGAGCGACGTAAATTGAACAAATGTGATAGAATTTCGCTCAATACTTAAATTAACCATAATATAAAATGATCTAATCGGGTCTCTGTTTGCCCTACCCTAGAACTTTAATAGTGCATTTTACTCGTCATTTCATGCGCTTTGAGATGCCGCTTAGCCTAATACGCTATCTGAAATAGGAGCGATATAAGTTGAACAAATGTGATAGAATTTCGCTGAATTCTTTTATTAAACATAATGTAAAATGATCTAATCGGATCTCTGTTCGCCCTAGCCTAGAAGTTTAATAGTGCATTTTATTCGCCATTTCATCCGCTTTGAGATGCCGCTTTGCCCAATACGCTATCTGAAATAGGAGCGACGTAAATTAAACAAATGTGATAGAATTTCACTGAATTCTTATATTAACCGTAATATAAAATGATCTAATCGGGTCTCTGTTTGCCTTATCCTAGAAGTTTAATAGTGCATTTTACTCGCCATTTCATGCGCTTTGAGATGCCGCTTAGCCCAATACCCTATCTGAAATAGGAGCGACGTGAATTGAACAAATGTGATAGAATTTCGCTGAATTCTTAAATTAACCATAATATAAAATGATCTAATCGGGTCTCTGTTCGCCCTACCATAGAAGTCTAATAGTGCATTTCACTCTCCATTCCACGCGCTTTAAGATGCCGCCGAGCCCAGTACGGTATCTGAAATAGGAGCCACGTAAATTGAACAAATGTGATAGAATTTTGCTGAATTCTTAAATTAACCATAATATAAAATGATCTAATCGGGTCTCTGATTGCCCTATCATAGAAGTTTCGTAGTGCATTTTACTCGCCATTCCACGCGCTTTAAGATGCCGCCAAGCCCAGTACGCCATCGGAAATAGGAGCGACGTAAATTGAACAAATGTGATAGAATTTCCCTGAATTTTTATATTAACATTAATGTAAAATGATCTAATCGGGTCTCTGTTCGCCCTACCATAGAAGTCTAATAGTGCATTTCACTCGCCATTTCACGCGTTTTAAGATGACGCCGAGCCCAGTCCGCTATCTGAAGTAGGAACGACGTAAATTGAACAAATGTGATAGAGTTTTGCTGAATTCGTAAATTAACCATAATATAAAATGATCTAATCGGGTCTCTGATTGCCCCATCATAGAAGTTTAATAGTGCATTTTACTCGCCATTCCATGCGCTTTAAGATGCCGCCGAGCCCAATACGCTATCTGAAATAGGAGCGACGTAAATTGAACAAATGTGATAGAATTTTGCTGAATTCTTAAATTAACCGTAATATAAAATGATCTAATCGGGTCTCTGTTTGCCCTAGCCTAGAAGTTTACGAGTGCATTTTATTCGCCATTTCATGCGCTTTGAGATGCCGCTTAGCCGAATACGCTATCTGAATTAGGAGCGACGTAAATTGAACAAATGTGATACAAATTCCCTGAAATCTGATATTAAACAAAATATAAAATGATCTAATCGGGTCTCTGATTGCCCTATCATAGAAGTTTAGTAGTGCACTTTACTCGCCATTCCACGCGCTTCAAGATGCCGCCTAGCCCAGTACGCTATCTGAAATAGGAGCGACGTAAATTGAACAGATGTGATAAAATTTAGCTGACATCTTAAATTAACCATAATATAAAATGATCTAATCGGGTCTCTGTTTGCCCTACCCTAGAAGTTTAATAGTGCATTTCACTCGTCATTTCATGCGCTTTGAGATGCCGCTAAGCACAATAAGCTATCTGGAATAGCAGCGACGTAAATTGAACAAATGTGAAAGAATTTCGCCGCATTCTTATATTAACCGTAATATAAAATGATCTAATCGGGTCTCTGTTTGCCTTATCCTAGAAGTTTAATAGTGCATTTTACTCGCCATTCCACGCGCTTTAAGATGCCGCCTAGCTCAGTACGCTGTCTGAAATAGAAGCGACGTAACTTGAACAAGTGTGATAGAATCTCGCTGAATACTTATATTAACCTTAATGTAAAATGATCTAATCGGGTCTCTGTTCGCCCTAGCCTAGAAGTTTAATAGCGCATTTTATTCGCCATTTCATGCGCCTTGAGATGCCGCTTAGCCCAATACGCTATCTGAAATAGGAGCGACGTAAATTGAACAAATGTGATAGAATTTCCCTGAAATCTTATATTAAACAAAATATAAAATGATCTAATCGGGTCTCTGATTGCCCTATCATAGAAGTTTAGCAGTGCATTTTACTCGCCATTCCACGCGCTTTAAGATGCCGTCTAGCCCAGTACGCTATCTAAATTAGGAGCGACGTAAGTTGAACAAATGTGATAGAATTACGCTGAATTCTTATATTAACCGTAATATAAAATAATCTAATCGGGTCTCTGTTTGCCTTATCCTAGAAGTTTAGTATTGCATTTTACTCGCCATTTCATGCGCTTTGAGATACCGCTTAGCCCAATACGCTATCTGAAATAGGAGCGACGTAAATTGAGCAAATGTGATAGAATTTTGCTGAATTCTTAAATTAACCATAATATAAAATGATCTAATCGCGTGACTGTTTGCCCTACCCTAGAAGTTTAATAGTGCATTTCACTCGTCATTCCATGCGCTTTGAGATGCCGCTAAGCCCAATGAGCTATCTGTAATAGGAGCGACGTAAATTTTACAAATGTGATAGAATTTCGTTGAATTCTTATATTAACCAATATATAAAATGATCTAATCGGGTCTCTGATTGCCCTATCATAGAAGTTTAATAGTGCACTTTACTCGCCATTCCACGCGCTTTAAGATGCCGCCTAGCCCAGTACGTTATCTGAAATAGGAACGACGTAAGTTGAACAAATGTGATAGAATTACGCTGAATTCTTATATTAACCGTAATATAAAATGATCTAATCGGGTCTCTGTTTGCCTTATCCTAGAAGTATAATAGTGCATTATACTCATCATTTCATGCGCTTTTAGATGCCGCTTAGCCCAGGATGCTATCTGAAATAGGAACGACGTAAATTGAACAAATGTGATAGAATTTTGCTGAATTCTTAAATTAACCATAATATAAAATGACCTAATCGGGTCTCTGTTTGCCTTACCCTAGAAGTTTAATAGTGCATTTCACTCGCCATTTCATGCGCTTTGAGATGCCGCTTAGCCCAATACGCTATCTGAAATAGGAGCGACGTAAGTTGAACAAATGTGATAGAATTTCGCTGAATTCTTTTATTAACCATAATGTAAAATGATCTGCTCGGGTCTCTGTTCGCCCTAGCCTAGAAGCTTAATAGTGCATTTCACTCGTCATTTCATGCGCTTTGAGATGCCGCTGAGCCCAATAAGCTACCTGTAATAGGAGCGACGTAAATTGAACAAATGTGATAGAATTTCGCTGAATTCTTAAATTGACCATAATATAAAATAACCTCATCGGGTCTCTGTTTGCCCTACCCTAGAAGTTTAATAGTGCATTTCACTCGTCATTTCATGCGCTTTGAGATGCCGCTAATCCCAATAAGCTATCTGTAATAGAAGCGACGTAAATTGAACAAATGTGATAGAATTTCGTTGAATTCTTATATTAACCAAAATATAAAATGATCTAATCGGGTCTCTGATTGCCCTATCATTGAAGTTTAATAGTGCATTTTACTCGCCATTTCATGCGCCTTCAGATGCCGCTTAGCCCAATAAGCTATCTGAAATAGGAGCGACGTAAATTGAACAAATGTGATAGAATTTCCCTGAAATCTTATATTAAACAAAATGTAAAATGATCTAATCGGGTCTCTGATTGCCCTATCATAGAAGTTTAACAGTGCATTTCACTCGTCATTTCATGCGCTTTGACATGCCGCTTAGCCCAATAAGCTATCTGAAATAGGAGCGACGTAAATGGAACAAATGTGATAGAATTTCCCTGAAATCTTATATTAAACAAAATATAAAATGAGCTAATCGGGTCTCCGATTGCCCTATCATAGAAGTTTAGTAGTGCATTTTACTCGCCATTCCACGAGCTTTAAGATGCCGCCTAGCACAGTACGCTATCTGAAATAGGAGCGACGTAAGTTGAACAAATGTGATAGAATTTAGCAGAATTCTTAAATTAACCATAATATAAAATGATCTAATCGGGTCTCTGTTTGCCCTACCCAAGTAGTTTAATAGGGCATTTCACTCGACACTTCATGCGCTTTGAGATGCCGCTAAGCCCAATAAGCTATCTGAAATAGGAGCAACGTAAATTGAACAAATGTGATAGAATTTCGCTGAATTCTTACATTAACCATAATGTAAAATGATATAATCGGGTCTCTGTTTGCCCTACCCTAGAAGTTTAATAGTGCATTTCACTCGTCACTTCATGCGCTTTGAGATGCCGCTAAGCACAATAAGCTATCTGTAATAGGAGCGACGTAAATTGAACAAATGTGATAGAATTTCGCTGAATTCTTATATTAACCAAAATATAAAATGATCTAATCGGGTCTCTGATTGCCCTATCATAGAAGTTTAGTAGTGCATTTTACTCGCCATTCCACGCGCTTTAAGATGCCGCCTAGCCCAGTACGCTATCTGAAATAGGAGCGACGTAAGTTGAACAAATGTGATAGAATTTCGCAGAATTCTTATATTAACCAAAGTATAAAATGATCTAATCTGGTCTCTGTTCGCCCTAGCCTAGAAGTTTAATAGTGCATTTTGTTCGCCATTTCATGCGCTTTGAGATGCCGCTAAGCCCAATAAGCTGTCTGAAATAGGAGCGACGTAAATTGAACAAATGTGATAGAATTTCGCTGAATTCTTATATTAAACAAAATATAAAATCATCTAATCGGGTCTCAGTTTGCCCTACCCTAGAAGTTTAATCGTGCATTTTACACGCCATTTCATGCGCTTTGAGATGCCGCTTAGCCCAATAGGCTATCTGAAATAGGAGCGACGTAAATTTAACAAATGTGATAGAATTTCGCTGAATTCTTATATTAACCAAGGTATAAAATGATCTAGTCTGGTCTCTGATTGCCCTATCATACAAGGTTAATAGTGCATTTTACTCGCCATTCCACACGCTTTAAGATGCCGCCTAGCCCAGTACGCTGTCTGAAATAGGAGCGACGTAAATTGAACAAATGTGATAGAATCTCGCTGAATACTTATATTAACCTTAATGTAAAATGATCTAATCGGGTCTCTGTTCGCCCTACCCTAGAAGTTTAATAGTGCATTTTACTCGCCATTTCTTGCGCTTTGAGACGCCGCTTCGCCCAATAAGCTATTTGAAATAGGAGCGACGTAAATTGAACAAATGTGATAGAATTTCGCTGAATTATTAAAGTAACCTTAATATAAAATGATCTAATCGGGAATCTGGTTTCCCTACCATAGAAGTTTAATAGTGCATTTTACTCGCCATTCCACGCGCCTTAAGATGCCGCCTAGCCCAGTACGCTATCTGAAATAGGAGCGACGTAAGTTGAACAAATGTGATAGAATTTCGCAGAATTCTTATATTAACCAAAGTATAAAATGATCTAATCGGGTCTCTGTTTGCCCTACCCTAGAAGTTTAATAGTGCATTTCACTCGTCATTTCATGCGCTTTGAGATGCCGCTAAGCCCAATAAGCTATCTGTAATAGAAGCGACGTAAATTGAACAAATGTGATAGAATTTCGTTGAATTCTTATATTAACCAAAATATAAAATGATCTAATCGGGTCTCTGATTGCCCTATCATAGAAGTTTAATAGTGCATTTTACTCGCCATTTCATGCGCCTTCAGATGCCGCTTAGCCCAATAAGCTATCTGAAATAGGAGCGACGTAAATTGAACAAATGTGATAGAATTTCCCTGAAATCTTATATTAAACAAAATATAAAATCATCTAATCGGATCTCTGATTGCCCTATCATAGAAGTTTAACAGTGCATTTCACTCGTCATTTCATGCGCTTTGACATGCCGCTTAGCCCAATAAGCTATTTGAAATCGGAGCGACGTAAGTTGAACAAATGTGATTGAATTTTGCTGAATTCTTAAATTAACCATAATATAAAATGATCTAATCGGGTCTCTGTTTGCCCTACCCAAGAAGTTTAATAGGGCATTTCACTCGACACTTCATGCGCTTTGAGATGCCGCTAAGCCAAATAAGCTATCTGAAATAGGAGCAACGTAAATTGAACAAATGTGATAGAATTTCGCTGAATTCTTACATTAACCATAATGTAAAATGATATAATCGGGTCTCTGTTTGCCCTACCCTAGAACTTTAATAGTGCATTTCACTCGTCACTTCATGCGCTTTGAGATGCCGCTAAGCACAATAAGCTATCTGTAATAGGAGCGACGTAAATTGAACAAATGTGATAGAATTTCGCTGAATTCTTATATTAACCAAAATATAAAATGATCTAATCGGGTCTCTGATTGCCCTATCATAGAAGTTTAGCAGTGCATTTTACTCGCCATTCCACGCGCTTTAAGATGCCACCTAGCCCAGTACGCTATCTAAACTAGGAGCGACGTAAGTTGAACAAATGTGATAGAATTTCCGTGAAATCTTATATTAAACAAAATATAAAATGTTCTAATCGGGTCTCTGATTGCCCTATCATAGAAGTTTAGTAGTGCATTTTACTCGTCATCCCACGCGCTTTAAGGTGCCGCCTAGCCCAGTACGCTATCTGAAATAGGAGCGACGTAAGTTGAACAAATGTGATAGAATTTTGCTGAATTCTTAAATTAACCATAATATAAAATGATCTAATCGGGTCTCTGTTTGCCCTACCCAAGAAGTTTAATAGTGCATTTCACTCGTCACTTTATGCGCTTTGAGATGCCGCTAAGCCCAATAAGCTATCGGAAATAGGAGCGACGTAAATTGAACAAATGTGATAGAATTTCGCAGAATTCTTATGTTAACCAAAATATAAAATGATCTGATCTGGTCTCTGTTCGCCATAGCCTAGAAGTTTAATAGTGCATTTTGTTCGCCATTTCATGCGCTTTGTGGTGCCGCTTAGCCCAATACGCTATCTGAAATAGGAGCGACGTAAATTGGACAAATGTGATAGAATTTCCCTGAAATCTTATATTAAACAAAATATAAAATGATCTAATCGGGTCTCTGACTGCTCTATCATAGAAGTTTAGTAGTGCATTTTACTCGCCCTTCCACGCGCTTTAAGATGCCGCCTAGCCCAGTACGCTATCTGAAATAGGAGCGACGTAAGATGAACAAATGTGATAGAATTACGCTAAATTCTTATATTAATCGTAATATAAAATGATCTAATCGGGTCTCTGTTTGCCCTACCCTAGAAGTTTAATAGTGAATTTTATTCGCCATTTCATGCGCTTTGAGATGCCGCATAGCCTAATACGCTATCTGAAATAGGAGCGACGTTAATTGAACAAATGTGATAGAATTTCCGTGAATTCTTATATTAACCTTAATGTAAAATGATCTAATCGGGTCTCTGTTCGCCCTAGCCTAGAAGTTTAATAGTACATTTTGTTCGCCATTTCATGCGCCTTGAGATGCCGCTTAGCCCAATACGCTATCTGAACTAGGAGCGACGTAAATTGAACAAATGTGATGGAATTTCCCTGAAATCTTATATTAAGCAATATATACAATGATCTAATCGGGTCTCTGATTGCCCTATCATAGAAGTTTAGCAGTGCATTTTACTCCCCATTCCACGCGCATTAAGATGCCGCCTAGCCCAGTACGCTATCTAAATTAGGAGCGACGTAAGTTGAACAAATGTGATAGAATTTCGCTCAATTCTTAAATTATCCATAACATAAAATGATCTAATCGGGTCTCTGTTTGCCCTACCCTAGAAGTTTAATAGTGCATTTTACTCGCCATTTCTTGCGCTTTGAGATGACGCTTAACCCAATACGCTATGTGAAATAGGAGCGACGTAAGTTGAACAAATGTGACAGAATTACGCTGCATTCTTATATTCACCTTAATGTAAAAGGATCTAATCGGGTCTCTGTTCGCCCTAGCCTAGAAGTTTAATAGTGCATTTCACTCGTCATTTCATGCGCTTTGAGATGCCGCTGAGCCCAATAAGCTATCTGTAATAGGAGCGACGTAAATTGAACAAATGTGATAGAATTTCGCTGAATTCTTAAATTAACGATAATATAAAATGACCTAATCGGGTCTCTGTTTGCCCTACCCTAGAAGTTTAATAGTGCATTTCACACGTCATTTCATGCGCTTTGAGATGCCGCTAAGCCCAATAAGCTATCTGTAATAGAAGCGACGTAAATTGAACAAATGTGATAGAATTTCGTTGAATTCTTATATTAACCAAAATATAAAATGATCTAATCGGGTCTCTGATTGCCCTATCATAGAAGTTTAGTAGAGCATTTTACTCGCCATTTCATGCGCTTTCAGATACCGCATAGCCCAATACGCTGTCTGAAATAGGAGCGACGTAAATTGAACAAATGTGATAGAATTTCCGTGAATCCTTATATTAACCTTAATGTAAAATGATCTAATCGGGTCTCTGTTCGCCCTACCATAGAAGTCTAATGGTGCATTTCACTCGACATTTCATGCGCTTTGCGATGCCGCTTAGCCCAATACGCTATCTGAAATAGGAGTGACGTAAGTTGAACAAATGTGATAGAATTTCGCTGAATTCTTTTATTAACCATAATGTAAAATGATCTGATCGGGTCTCTGTTCGCCCTAGCCTAGAAGTTTAATAGTGCATTTTATTCGCCACTTCATGCGCTTTGAGATGCCGCTTAGCCGAATACGCTATCTGAAATAGGAGCGACGCAAATTAAACAAATGTGATACTATTTCCCTGAAATCTTATATTAAACAAAATATAAAATGATCTAATCGGGTCTCTGATTGCCCTATCATAGAAGTTTAGTAGTGCATTTTACTCGCCATTCCACGCGCTTTAAGATGCCGCCTAGCCCAGTACGCTATCTGAAATAGGAGCGACGTAAGTTGAACAAATGTGATAGAATTTTGTTGAATTCTTAAATTAACCATAATATAAAATGACCTAATCGGGTCTCTGTTTGCCCTACCCTAGAAGTTTAATAGTGCATTTCACTCGTCATTTCATGCGCTTTGAGATGCCGCTAAGCCCAATAAGCTATCTGTAATAGAAGCGACGTAAATTGAACAAATGTGATAGAATTACGCTGAATTCTTAAATTAACCATAATATAAAATGATCTAATCGGGTCCCTGTTTGCCCTACCCTAGAAGTTTAATAGTGCATTTCACTCGTCATTTCATGCGCTTTGAGATGCCGCTTAGCCCAATACGCTATATGAAATAGGAGCGACGTAAATTGAACAAATGTGATAGAATTTCGCTGAATTCTTATATTAACCAAAGTATATAATGATCTAATCTGGTCTCTGATTGCCCTATCATAGAAGGTTAATAGTGCATTTTACTCGCCATTCCACGCGCTTTAAGATGCCGCCTAGCTCAGTACGCTGTCTGAAATAGAAGCGACGTAACTTGAACAAGTGTGGTAGAATCTCGCTGAATACTTATATTAACCTTAATGTAAAATGATCTAATCGGGTCTCTGTTCGCCCTAGCCTAGAAGTTTAATAGCGCATTTTATTCGCCATTTCATGCGCCTTGAGATGCCGCTTAGCCCAATACGCTATCTGAAATAGGAGCGACGTAAATTGAACAAATGTGATAGAATTTCCCTGAAATCTTATATTAAACAAAATATAAAATGATCAAATCGGGTCTCTGATTGCCCTATCATAGAAGTTTAGCAGTGCATTTTACTCGCCATTCCACGCGCTTTAAGATGCCGCCTAGCCCAGTACGCTATCTAAATTAGGAGCGACGTAAGTTGAACAAATGTGATAGAATTATGCTGAATTCTTATATTAACCGTAATATAAAATAATCTAATCGGGTCTCTGTTTGCCTTATCCTAGAAGTTTAGTATTGCATTTTACTCGCCATTTCATGCGCTTTGAGATACCGCTTAGCCCAATACGCTATCTGAAATAGGAGCGACGTAAATTGAGCAAATGTGATAGAATTTTGCTGAATTCTTAAATTAACCATAATATAAAATTATCTAATCGCGTGACTGTTTGCCCTACCCTAGAAGTTTAATAGTGCATTTCACTCGTCATTCCATGCGCTTTGAGATGCCGCTAAGCCCAATAAGCTATCTGTAATAGGTGCGACGTACATTGAACAAATGTGATAGAATTTTGCTGAATTCTTAAATTAACCATAGTACAAAATGATCTAATCGGGTCTCTGTTTGCTCTACCCTAGAAGTTTGATAGTGCATTTTGCTCGCCATTTCATGCGCTTTGAGATGCCGCTTAGCTCAATACGCTATTTGAAATAGGAGCGACGTAAGTTGAACAAATGTGATAGAATTTCGCTGAATTCTTAAATTAACCATAACATAAAATGATCTAATCGGGTCTCTGTTTGCCCTACCCTAGAAGTTTAATAGTACATTTTGCTCGCCATTTCGTGCGCTTTGAGATGCCGCTGAGCCCAATACGCTATTTGAAATAGGAGCGACGTAAATTGAACAAATGTGATAGAATTTCACTGAATTCTTATATTAACCAAAATATAAAATGATCTAATCGGGTCTCTGTTCGCCCTACCATAGACGTCCAATGGTGCATTTCACTCGCCATTTCATGCGCTTTGCGATGCCGCTTAGCCCAATACGCTATCTGAAATAGGAGCGACGTAAGTTGAACAAATGTGATAGAATTTCGCTGAATTCTTTTATTAACCATAATGTAAAATGATCTGCTCGGGTCTCTGTTCGCCCTAGCCTAGAAGCTTAATAGTGCATTTCACTCGTCATTTCATGCGCTTTGAGATGCCGCTGAGCCCAATAAGCTATTTGTAATAGGAGCGACGCAAATTGAACAAATGTGATAGAATTTCGCTGAATTCTTATATTAACCAAAATATAAAATGATCTAATCGGGTCTCTGATTGCCCTATCATAGAATTTTAATAGTGCATTTTACTCGCCATTCCACGCGCTTTAAGATGCCGCCTAGCCCAGTACGCTATCTGAAATAGGAGCGACGTAAATTGAGCAAATGTGATAGAATTTTGCTGAATTCTTAAATTAACCATAATATCAAATGATCTCATCGGGTCTCTGTTTGCCCTACCCTAGAAGTTTAATAGAGCATTTCACTCGATATTTCATGCGCTTTGAGATGCCGCTAAGCCCAATAAGCTATCTGTAATAGGAGCGACGTAAATTTTACAAATGTGATAGAATTTCGTTGAATTCTTATATTAACCAATATATAAAATGATCTAATGGGGTCTCTGATTGCCCTACCCTAGAAGTTTAATAGTGCATTTTGTTCGCCATTTCATGCGCTTTGAGATGCCGCTGAGCCCAATACGCTATTTGAAATAGGAGCGACGTAAATTGAAGAAATGTGATAGAATTTCACTGAATTCTTATATTAACCAAAATATAAAATGATCTAATCGGGTCTCTGTTCGCCCTACCATAGAAGTCTAATGGTGCATTTCACTCGCCATTTCATGCGCTTTGCGATGCCGCTTAGCCCAATACGCTATCTGAAATAGGAGCGACGTAAGTTGAACAAATGTGATAGAATTTCGCTGAATTCTTTTATTAACCATAATGTAAAATGATCTCCTCGGGTCTCTGTTCGCCCTAGCCTAGAAGCTTAATAGTGCATTTCACTCGTCATTTCATGCGCTTTGAGATGCCGCTGAGCCCAATAAGCTATTTGTAATAGGAGCGACGCAAATTGAAGAAATGTGATAGAATTTCACTGAATTCTTATATTAACCAAAATATAAAATGATCTAATCGGGTCTCTGTTCGCCCTACCATAGAAGTCTAATGGTGCATTTCACTCGCCATTTCATGCGCTTTGAGATGCCGCTGAGCCCAATACGCTATTTGAAATAGGAGCGACGTAAATTGAAGAAATGTGATAGAATTTCGCTGAATTCTTATATTAACCAAAATATACAATGATCTAATCGGGTCTCTGATTGCCCTATCATAGAATTTTAATAGTGCATTCTACTCGCCATTGCACCCGATTTAAGATGCCGCCTAGCCCAGTACGCTATCTGAAATAGGAGCGACGGAAATTGAACAAATGTGATAGAATTTTGCTGAATTCTTAAATTAACCATAATATAAAATGATCTAATCGGGTCTCTGATTGCCCTATCATAGAAGTTTAGTAGTGCATTTTACTCGCCATTCCACGCGCTTTAAGATGCCGCCTAGCCCAGTACGCTATCTGAAATAGGAGCGACGTAAATTTTACAAATGTGATAGAATTTCGTTGAATTCTTATATTAACCAATATATAAAATGATCTAATCGGGTCTCTGATTGCCCTATCATAGAAGTTTAATAGTGCACTTTACTCGCCATTCCACGCGCTTTGAGATGCCGCCTAGCCCAGTACGTTATCTGAAATAGGAACGACGTAAGTTGAACAAATGTGATAGAATTACGCTGAATTCTTATATTAACCGTAATATAAAATGATCTAATCGGGTCTCTGTTTGCCTTATCCTAGAAGTATAATAGTGCATTATACTCATCATTTCATGCGCTTTTAGATGCCGCTTAGCCCAGGATGCTATCTGAAATAGGAACGACGTAAATTGAACAAATGTGATAGAATTTTGCTGAATTCTTAAATTAACCATAATATAAAATGACCTAATCGGGTCTCTGTTTGCCTTACCCTAGAAGTTTAATAGAGCATTTCACTCGCCATTTCATGCGCTTTGAGATGCCGCTGAGCCCAATACGCTATTTGAAATAGGAGCGACGTAAATTGAACAAATGTGATAGAATTTCACTGTATTCTTATATTAACCAAAATATAAAATGATCTAATCGTGTCTCTGTTCGCCCTACCATAGAAGTCTAATGGTGCATTTCACTCGCCATTTCATGCGCTTTGAGATGCCGCTTAGCCCAATACGCTATCTGAAATAGGAGCGACGTAAGTTGAACAAATGTGATAGAATTTCGCTGAATTCTTTTATTAACCATAATGTAAAATGATCTGCTCGGGTCTCTGTTCGCCCTAGCCTAGAAGTTTAATAGTGCATTTCACTCGTCATTTCATGCGCTTTGAGATGCCGCTGAGCCCAATAAGCTATCTGTAATAGAGGCGACGTAAATTGAACAAATGTGATAGAATTTCGTTGAATTCTTATATTAACCAAAATATAAAATGATCTAATCGGGTCTCTGATTGCCCTATCATTGAAGTTTAATAGTGCATTTTACTCGCCATTTCATGCGCCTTCAGATGCCGCTTAGCCCAATAAGCTATCTGAAATAGGAGCGACGTAAATTGAACAAATGTGATAGAATTTCCCTGAAATCTTATATTAAACAAAATATAAAATGATCTAATCGGGTCTCTGATTGCCCTATCATAGAAGTTTAACAGTGCATTTCACTCGTCACTTCATGCGCTTTGAGATGCCGCTAAGCACAACAAGCTATCTGTAATAGGAGCGACGTAAATTGAACAAATGTGATAGAATTTCGCTGAATTCTCATATTAACCAACATATAAAATGATCTAATCGGGTCTCTGATTGCCCTATCATAGAAGTTTAGTAGTGCATTTTACTCGCCATTCCACGCGCTTTAAGATGCCGCCTAGCCCAGTACTCTATCTGAAATAGGTGCGACGTAAGTTGAACAAATGTGATAGAATTTCGCAGAATTCTTATATTAACCAAAATATAAAATGATCTAATCTGGTCTCTGTTCGCCCTAGCCTAGAAGTTTAATAGTGCATTTTGTTCGCCATTTCATGCGCTTTGAGATGCCGCTAAGCCCAATAAGCTGTCTGAAATAGGAGCGACGTAAATTGAACAAATGTGATAGAATTTCGCTGAATTCTTATATTAAACAAAATATAAAATGATCTAATCGGGTCTCTGTTTGCCCTACCCTAGAAGTTTAATCGTGCATTTTACACGCCATTTCATGCGCTTTGAGGTGCCGCTCAGCCCAATAGGCTATCTGAAATAGGAGCGACGTAAATTTAACAAATGTGATAGAATTTCGCTGAATTCTTATATTAACCAAGGTATAAAATGATCTAGTCTGGTCTCTGATTGCCTTATCATAGAAGGTTAATAGTGCATTTTACTCGCCATTCCACACGCTTTAAGATGCCGCCTAGCCCAGTACGCTGTCTGAAATAGGAGCGACGTAAATTGAACAAATGTGATAGAATCTCGCTAAATACTTATATTAACCTTAATGGAAAATGATCTAATCGTGTCTCTGTTCGCCCTACCCTAGAAGTTTAATAGTGCATTTTACTCGCCATTTCATGCGCTTTGAGATGCCGCTTATCCCAATACGCTATCTGAAATAGGAGCGACGTAAATTGAACAAATGTGATAGAATTTCGCTGAATTCTTAAAGTAACCTTAATATAAAATGATCTAATCGGGTCTCTGTTTGCCCTACCCTAGAAGTTTAATAGAGCATTTCACTCGTCATTTCATGCGCTTTGAGATGCCGCTAAGCACAATAAGCTGTCTGGAATAGCAGCGACGTAAATGGAACAAATGTGAAAGAATTACGCCGCATTCTTATATTAACCGTAATATAAAATGATCTAATCGGGTCTCTGTTTGCCTTATCCTAGAAGTTTAATAGTGCATTTTACTCGCCATTCCACGCGCTTTAAGATGCCGCCTAGCCCAGTGCGCTACCTGAAATAGGAGCGACGTAAGTTGAACAAATGTGATAGAATTTTGCTGAATTCTTAAATTAACCGCAATATAAAATGATCTAATCGGGTCTCTGTTTGCCCTACCCAAGTAGTTTAATTGTGCATTTTACTCGCCATTTCATGCGCTTTTCGATGCCGCTTATCCCAATACGCTATCTGAAATAGGAGCGACGTACGTTGAACAAATGTGATAGAATTTCGCTGAATTCTTTTAAGAACCATAATGTATAAGATGATCTTATCGGGTCTCTGTTCGCCCTAGCCTAGAAGTTTAATAGCGCATTTTATTCGCCATTTCATGCGCCTTGAGATGCCGCTTAGCCCAATACGCTAACTGAAATAGGAGCGACGTAAATTGAACAAATGTGTTTGAATTTCCCTGAAATCTTATATTAAACAAAATATACAATGATCTAATCGGGTCTCTGATTGCCCTATCATAGAAGTTTAGCAGTGCATTTTACTCGCCATACCACGCGCTTTAAGATGCCGCCTAGCCCAGTACGCTATCTAAATTAGGAGCGACGTAAGTTGAACAAATGTGATAGAATTACGCTGAATTCTTATATTAACCGTAATATAAAATGATCTAATCGGGTCTCTGTTTGCCTTATCCTAGAAGTTTAGTATTGCATTTTACTCGCCATTTCATGCGCTTTGAGATACCGCATAGCCCAATACGCTATCCGAAATAGGAGCGACGTAAATTGAACAAATGTGATAGAATTTCGCTGAATTCTTAAATTAACTATAATATAAAATGATCTAATCGGGTCACTGATTGACCTACCCTAGAAGTTTAATAGTGCATTTTGCTCGCCATTTCATGCGCTTTGAGATGCCGCTTAGCCCAATACGCTATCTGAAATATGAGCGACGTAAATTGAACAAATGTGATAGAATTTTGCTGAATTCTTAAATTAACCATAATATAAAATGATCTAATCGGGTCTCTGCTTGCCCCACCCTAGAAGTTCAATAGTGCATTGTAGTCGCCATTTCATGCGCTTTGAGATGCCGCTTCGCCCAATACGCTATCTGAAATAGGAGCGACGTAAATTAAACAAATGTGATAGAATTTCCCTGAAATCTTATATTAAACAAAATATAAATGATCTAATCGGGTCTCTGTTCGCCCTAGCCTAGAAGTTTAATAGCGCATTTTATTCGTCATTTCATGCGCCTTGAGATGCCGCTTAGCCCAATACGCTATCTGAAATAGGAGCGACGTAAATTGAACAAATGTGATAGAATTTCCCTGAAATCTTATATTAAACAAAATATAAAATGATCTAATCGGGTCTCTGATTGCCCTATCATAGAAGTTTAGCAGTGCATTTTACTCGCCATTCCACGCGCTTTAAGATGCCGCCTAGCCCAGTACGCTATCTAAATTAGGAGCGACGTAAGTTGAACAAATGTGATAGAATTACGCTGAATTCTTATATTAACCGTAATATAAAATAATCTAATCGGGTCCCTGTTTGCCTTATCCTAGAAGTTTAGTATTGCATTTTACTCGCCATTTCATGCGCTTTGAGATACCGCTTAGCCCAATACGCTATCTGAAATAGGAGCGACGTAAATTGAGCAAATGTGATAGAATTTTGCAGAATCTTAAATTAAGCATAATATAAAATGATCTAATCGCGTGACTGTTTGCCCTACCCTAGAAGTTTAGTATTGCATTTTACTCGCCATTTCATGCGCTTTGAGATGCCGCTTAGCCCAATACGCTATCTGAAATAGGAGCGACGTAAATTGAACAAATGTGATAGAATTTCCCTGAAATCTTATATTAAACAAAATATAAAATGATCTAATCGGGTCTCTGATTGCCCTATCATAGAAGTTTAGTAGTGCATTCTACTCGCCATTTCACGCGCTTTAAGATGCCGCCTAGCCTAGTACGCTATCTGAAATAGGAGCGACGTAAATTGAACAAATGTGATAGAATTTCGCTCAATACTTAAATTAACCATAATATAAAATGATCTAATCGGGTCTCTGTTTGCCCTACCCTAGAACTTTAATAGTGCATTTTACTCGTCATTTCATGCGCTTTGAGATGCCGCTTAGCCTAATACGCTATCTGAAATAGGAGCGATATAAGTTGAACAAATGTGATAGAATTTCGCTGAATTCTTTTATTAAACATAATGTAAAATGATCTAATCGGATCTCTGTTCGCCCTAGCCTAGAAGTTTAATAGTGCATTTTATTCGCCATTTCGTCCGCTTTGAGATGCCGCTTTGCCCAATACGCTATCTGAAATAGGAGCGACGTAAATTAAACAAATGTGATAGAATTTCGTTGAATTCTTATATTAACCAATATATAAAATGATCTAATCGGGTCTCTGATTGCCCTATCATAGAAGCTTAATAGCGCACTTTACTCGCCATTCCACGCGCTTTAAGATGCCGCCTAGCCCAGTACGTTATCTGAAATAGGAACGACGTAAGTTGAACAAATGTGATAGAATTACGCTGAATTCTTATATTAACCGTAATATAAAATGATCTAATCGGGTCTCTGTTTGCCTTATCCTAGAAGTATAATAGTGCATTATACTCATCATTTCATGCGCTTTTAGATGCCGCTTAGCCCAGGATGCTATCTGAAATAGGAACGACGTAAATTGAACAAATGTGATAGAATTTTGCTGAATTCTTAAATTAACCATAATATAAAATGACCTAATCGGGTCTCTGTTTGCCTTACCCTAGAAGTTTAATAGTGCATTTCACTCGCCATTTCATGCGCTTTGAGATGCCGCTTAGCCCAATACGCTATCTGAAATAGGAGCGACGTAAGTTGAACAAATGTGATAGAATTTCGCTGAATTCTTTTATTAACCATAATGTAAAATGATCTGCTCGGGTCTCTGTTCGCCCTAGCCTAGAAGCTTAATAGTGCATTTCACTCGTCATTTCATGCGCTTTGAGATGCCGCTGAGCCCAATAAGCTACCTGTAATAGGAGCGACGTAAATTGAACAAATGTGATAGAATTTCGCTGAATTCTTAAATTGACCATAATATAAAATAACCTCATCGGGTCTCTGTTTGCCCTACCCTAGAAGTTTAATAGTGCATTTCACTCGTCATTTCATGCGCTTTGAGATGCCGCTAATCCCAATAAGCTATCTGTAATAGAAGCGACGTAAATTGAACAAATGTGATAGAATTTCGTTGAATTCTTATATTAACCAAAATATAAAATGATCTAATCGGGTCTCTGATTGCCCTATCATTGAAGTTTAATAGTGCATTTTACTCGCCATTTCATGCGCCTTCAGATGCCGCTTAGCCCAATAAGCTATCTGAAATAGGAGCGACGTAAATTGAACAAATGTGATAGAATTTCCCTGAAATCTTATATTAAACAAAATGTAAAATGATCTAATCGGGTCTCTGATTGCCCTATCATAGAAGTTTAACAGTGCATTTCACTCGTCATTTCATGCGCTTTGACATGCCGCTTAGCCCAATAAGCTATCTGAAATAGGAGCGACGTAAATTGAACAAATGTGATAGAATTTCCCTGAAATCTTATATTAAACAAAATATAAAATGAGCTAATCGGGTCTCCGATTGCCCTATCATAGAAGTTTAGTAGTGCATTTTACTCGCCATTCCACGAGCTTTAAGATGCCGCCTAGCACAGTACGCTATCTGAAATAGGAGCGACGTAAGTTGAACAAATGTGATAGAATTTAGCAGAATTCTTAAATTAACCATAATATAAAATGATCTAATCGGGTCTCTGTTTGCCCTACCCAAGTAGTTTAATAGGGCATTTCACTCGACACTTCATGCGCTTTGAGATGCCGCTAAGCCCAATAAGCTATCTGAAATAGGAGCAACGTAAATTGAACAAATGTGATAGAATTTCGCTGAATTCTTACATTAACCATAATGTAAAATGATATAATCGGGTCTCTGTTTGCCCTACCCTAGAAG